>SSNS01000288.1:467020-644520 GCA_006937985.1 Aphyosemion australe | reverse complement strand
AGACATACACTTCCCCTTTAAATGGCACTAGTATGGAAAAATAAATGAAATTGTGTCTGTTCTGATCCAGCTCAGACAGGAGAAGAGAAGTCAAATTAAACCAGATTTTATTTAGGTTTATTATTTTATACAAGTTGTTTGTGTAAGAATTAGCTTTAAACTATATAAATCAAAGCTAAAGCTAGTTTGTGTTAACAATGTCTTCTCTTTGTTTCTCTTTTAGAGATAAAAAAAGAATTAAGTTATTAAACTAAATAACAGCTGATATAATGTTACTTCTGCCTATCCCGGACAAGCCCCCATAAATGACCCGGCTCAGCTGGAAGATGAAGCAGCTCTCCAGCAGCTGTTATTTAGTAGGAAACACGACTTTATTGCTCACTTTTTTTTACTGTGCAGATGTGTTAAATATGTTGTGCACACATGCAGATATGTGTTGAACTTTTGACTATTCTCCGCTCATCCGCGTGAATCCTGAGCCCAAATATTTCCTGCATGAAGAACAGCTCATCTTCTGATAATGAAACATTCAGCTGTCTCTCCTCACGTTGACTCTTTACAGAAGCCTCGGGGAGCACCAATCAATGCGTCTGCTGTGTTTGATCCCAGCTGAATGCAACCAGATCTACGTTTCACACAAACATCACGGCCTCTGACAGACAAGAGGGAAATATGAAAGGCTTCTAAATTCCTTCTAGGGTTCTTGATGACGTTCCAGGACTTTTGAAGAATCTCTGCTATTAAAAACAGCTCTTGTTTATAGAAGATGATGTTTTTTTGTCCACCTATGGATGCTAAACAAGCAGCATGAAATTGTGGCAGCAAACCTGGCGCGTAACGATGCACAGAGCTGACGAATGATGCCATGACCCGATTTTGACTCTGATAGCGAGAAGATGTGTTGATGCGTGTGACTGTGACATGAACTCCAGCTGCTGAAGGAAGAGGTGAGATAAATCCAGGTGAGAAAATTTAATCAGATGTTTTACACCTGAGCCCACAAACAACACCTTCTGACTATAAACCCAGACGCTAAAGGAGATGTTTCTGCTGTGATGGATCAAACTCTAAACTCAACACTAAGTCTGGTGAATTTCAGTGAAAGGGAGGAAGTAGAGCTGCAGAGTTCAGGCCAAGCAGCTCCTGCTAACGATGAACACGGGTAAGCGACAGGCGAGCAACAGGAAGTGACAAGGTTCACCGGACCTCGCTGACAACTCCAATCTAACTCAGCAGAACACGGAATTAGCTTCTGGCTCATCTGGTCACCAGAACACCCGGGCTGGCAGCTCGTGCACGGCTCAGAGAAGTCAGCTGATGTTTGTGTCTCCGTGCCTCGGAGTTTGCAGACGCTAAACATCACAAAACCAACGTTTTCTCTAACGACTCCATGTTTATCCAGCAGCTCACAACTCAACAACTGAAGATGTTCAGAAAAAAGTTTTTTCCTTCCCTGATCTATTATTCAGAACATTTGTGTTTCATTTTCTCCCAGAACAAATAAATAACAGAAGACATAATCAGAGTTAAAAGTGTTAAAAAATCATAAAAACATGAATATTTGAGCCACTAAGATGAATATTTACAGCAAAAACTAGATTACTTTTTCACAATAAATGGGAGAAATAAAGAAAATTCTACTTTATTCTTCTTCCACTTCTGAAGGGAGGTGAGATGGTTTTGGTTAAATCCTGAAACTTCAGCAGAGCTGCAGAGTTTTCTTATAAACATTACCTCCAAATTTAGGATTCTATTTTTTCTGCTACATGCAGGTAATTTAATAACGGGTTTATCTCAATGTCACCACACACACACACACTCGCGTGCACACACGCGTGATTTCCTCCTTTATATTTTGCTGGAGGCCGGAGGACAAACACGGAGCATTAGTATGTAGAATGTGTGTAATTGTGCGTGTCAACTGTCCATTCAGTCGCTGTGTTCACAGCCCTCCTCCGTCCTTGATGAAAGAATCGGGACAGGGTGTTGCCATGGAGACCGGCTCTGTTGCTGTTGCCACAGCGATGTGAAGGAGAGTCGAGCCGAAGCGGTTGTTAAGGAGACCGAGCGGCAGGGGGGCGGCTGGTAAACGCACAGAGAGGGGGTTAAATCCAAAATGATGGTGTTTACTACACCACGACCCCCACACCCATTCACAGTGATACTTCCCTGATCCGAGTCAACTCCAAACAGCCTCACAATTACCCACTTCCTGTCAAACGGAGGCGTCTTTATTTGGTAAGAAAAAACAAAATCATCCTCCAGAAGGAGAAAAACTTCTCTACGGAGGCAATTAAATACATAAACGAAACCCAAACATGGCTACACCCTGCAGATTCTGGACCAGCACCCAGATACAGGTCACCCATCCCTCGCCTCTGATGCTGACCTGGAATCTGTACCGCAATGGGACCCGGTTCGATCCTTTAAGAGCCTAAAAACAGCAGCTGTCCTCAGGCCAGTGGGCCATGAAGGACTGATCGGGATGCAAGCGTGTCACGTCTCCAGGGAGGAGCCGGACCAGCAGGCGGGGTGTCGGGGCGACATCGACACAGAACCAGAGCGGGTTCTGTCTGTCTGACTGGATCAGGGTTCTGCTTTGTTTACAGAGTTTTCGTGGATGACATCATTCCTAACATCATTCCTAACATTATTTCTGTGATTTTCTTTGATGGAAGCAAAAAAAAACCTGACGGCTCTATTAAACATTTCAAGACCAGAATCTCCCAGAACATCTATAGAATCACAGGTTCAGAAAAAAGAAGGAAAAGTTCCAGTTTAAAAAACAACTGAGGAAAATAAAACTAATATTAATATTGATTGTTTCATTTTATTTATTAATTCTTTATTTAACCAGGAAGGTCCCATTGAGATTAAAAACCTCATTTTCAAGGGAGTCCTGGCCAAGAGGCAGCAAAAGTTACACTTTTTTTTACTTGTGCGAATGGGACAGTGCATATTAATGAACGGACAATGTTACTGTACTTATGTTGGAAAACTCTAATTTCCATAGTCCCATAAAAAAACACAAACATAACAATGACATAGAAAAGTCATCTGGTTCTGTTTGATCCGGTTTACTGGTCCTGGATCTGATCTGAGGTCAAGCACCTGATTCTGCAATAATAGAGAAAAGTTGAGAAAACAATAAACAAACTGCTTGATTTGTTATGTTTAAGCACATTTTTAAAATTAAAATTGTTACTTATTAGTGTTTGTTGTTAAAAGTAGCTTTTTGGGTTATTTTGTGTATTTATAAATTTTAAGGAAAATCTTTGTTTTTTTGAAGCATGTTTTGGTGTAAAAGTTATGATTAGCTTATTGAACAGCCTCTGTTCAGAGAAATACAGATCACATTATTCAGGACTGATGAGCTAACAGCTAGTCTGAGCTCAGCATATGTTGCTGCCAACGTAAATCAGCTATTTTATAAACCATTGCAGGTCATTTCACACAGGAGGGTAACTTACTTAAAATTCTCTGATTAGTCAAATGGAATTCTCTTGTTATTTATGTGGAATTCTCTGAATATTTAGATAGAATTTTCAGGTTATTTTCATGGAATTCTCTGGTTATTTGCATAGAATTCTATGGTTATTTACATGGAATTATCTGGTTATTTACATAGAATTATCTGGTAATTTACATGGAATTCTCTGGTAATTTACATAGAATTATCTGGTTATTTACATGGAATTATCTGGTAATTTACATGGAATTATCTGATTATTTACATAGAATTATCTGGTAATTTACATGGAATTCTCTGGTAATTTACATAGAATTCTCTGGTTATTTACATAGAATTCTCTGGTAATTTACATAGAATTCTCTGGTAATTTACATGGAATTATCTGATTATTTACATAGAATTATCTGGTAATTTACATGGAATTCTCTGGTAATTTACATAGAATTATCTGGTTATTTACATGGAATTATCTGGTAATTTACATGGAATTATCTGATTATTTACATAGAATTATCTGGTAATTTACATGGAATTCTCTGGTAATTTACATAGAATTCTCTGGTTATTTACATAGAATTCTCTGGTAATTTACATAGAATTCTCTGGTAATTTACATGGAATTATCTGATTATTTACATAGAATTATCTGGTAATTTACATGGAATTCTCTGGTAATTTACATAGAATTATCTGGTTATTTACATGGAATTATCTGGTAATTTACATGGAATTATCTGATTATTTACATAGAATTATCTGGTAATTTACATGGAATTCTCTGGTAATTTACATAGAATTCTCTGGTTATTTACATAGAATTCTCTGGTAATTTACATAGAATTCTCTGGTAATTTATGTGGAATTCTCTGGTTATTTGCATAGAATTATCTGGTAATTCACATTGAATTCTCTGGTAATTTACATAGAATTATCTGGTTATTTACATAGAATTATCTGGTTATTTACATGGAATTATCTGGTTATTTACATGGAATTATCTGGTTATTTACATAGAATTCTCTGGTTATTTACATGGAATTCTCTGGTTACTTACATTGAATTCTCAGATTATTTACATAGAATTATGTACTTATTTACATGGAATTCTCTGATTATTTAAATAGAATTCTCAAGTTATTTGCATGGAATTCCTTTCTCATTAACTTTGAATTCTCAGCTAATTCACAAGCGTAAATATCACCACCAGCTACATGTAGCACCTCACTCAGGGACTGAGTCCAACAGGAAGCTCTTAATATTCCAGCCAAAATAACCCTGTAATGTGAAGCTGCAGACGGTGTGAAGGATAATAAAATAACATCACATAGGCTGCTGGGAAATTTAGGAAACTGAAGCTGTTATAAGACAGCAACCCACGTTGGTTCTGGCTGAGCTCAGACTAGCCCAGGGGTTTCTAACCTGCAGCTCCGAAGCCACATGTAGCTCTTCTGAGTTTCTCCTTGTAACTTTGATGAAGAGTGACATGAATCTGAGTGACGTTTCTATGTCCAAACCTAACCAAACTGGAGTTTCTGCAGCAGAATGACATTGATGATAAAAGCAGGCTGTCTGAAACTCAATTAGATGGACTGGAAAAGTTCTGAACAACTAAGTTTGTTTATTCTTCACAGTTTGTCATTTAACAACCCGGTTGTTCTCCAGAACTGGAACGTTTTAGTTGTTATTGTAACTAAGGGTTCTGGGTGAGTTTTTACTGAGTAAAATCTAAAAACACCAGGTGCTCTCTCCACAGCGAGTTGCAGCAGCTCTATATTGGAACTTAGAACATCCTCTAATCCTTCACAATAAAAGTCTCAATCATCTACCTCAGAACATCTGAAGCCTTTATAAATAAATTATTATTATTGTTCTCTACTAAAACTTCTACTGCAGCCTAAAATGCTGGGAAATTTGTGTTGGAATTAATATAATTAAATTCTTATTAAAACCTATTAAAGCCACCAGAGCTTTATTAACACAAGGTACTGTGGGTACCTTTGTGATAGTGCTGGTTTATTCTCTAAATACTGCTTTTGATTGTAGAGTGCTGGACTAGCCATTAGCTTATCAGTCCTTATTTCTCTCAACAGAGGCCGTCCAGGAAGTAGGAACTTCAGAATGGCTTAGGCACGTTAGGATATAATAGTATCTTTATTTGCTAGCAGCTAAAATATTAAAAGGATTTGAGCTTTAATTTTATTACAGCAGTTTATAAAAATCTAAAAAATTTAATGTTGTCTTACGGACTTTAGAACTAAATCACCCAAGGAAACCACACTGATTACAGTGTTATTCTTCTAATTATCACACAAGCATCCAAAACAGAAATCAGACATGTTTCAGCTTATTTACACAGATTCTTGGAGTTAGATCATGGTTCTGAGGTCTGAAGTCCAAGACGTGACACAAACAGGGACTTACCGATCCAAACGTCGTTCCCAAACCAGGAGAGGTTCTTCTGAGAGCTGTCGTAGTACCCGATCTTTTTATAACTGCCTCCTAAAGGGTTAGATGGAAAAAATAATCTTGGTTTAGGTTGTTTTCTCTGAGAAATCTGTTTATTTACACCACAGGTAATAAAGTCAAGATAAAGATAAAAAATAACTGAGGGGTGAAACATAAAGAGGGACGACAAAGGCCGAAGGAGAAAAGGACGAGAAATAAAAGCTTATGTAGCGGCGCTGATCAGGAATACTGATTAGGTCCGGCGTTTAGGGATTCCAGTCAGGTCGTCTCATTGTGGATGTCAAATTGCCTCGACGCCACGGCAGGAAATAGGAGACAGAACGTTAGAGAGAAGGGGGCAGGATTATAAATCCTCATCCTTTAGGAGGAGAACAGAGGTAGGAAATAATCCTCCACCTTATCTTGAGCAGAGAAACTCATTAAGTCAGTGGTGACAAATAGGATGCCATTTCCAGAAACAGCTTTAAAACGAAAACTTGTGCCCAATTAGAGCGAAGCCTTGAGTCACCACATGCCTGCATCAAACCCATTTGCATGAGTGAGTTAGAGCATCAGGGCCAAAGGCCCCAGAACCACAGAGGGCGAAGGTGGATTCAGCTAAAAGCTGCCATCCATTTGTGTTTGAGTGAGTGACGTGTGTTTCTCCTTGCAGACGCTGCAGTGAAAGGACAGAGTGAGGGTGGGGGTAGTTTACCTTGCAGCTGCTCGATGAGGGTCATCGCCATCCTGGAACCCTGAGCATCGAACACCACCTGGCCCTGAGACACAAGGAGGAAGATGCTTTAAATCAGAGAAACTAACAGGAAGTTTCTCTTACCAGCTCAGTGGCCTAGTGTCCGCCCTGAGACTGGGAGATCGTGGGTTCAAATCCACGGTCGGGTCATAACAAGGACTTTAAAAATGGGACACAATGTCTCCCCGCTTGACACTCAGCATTAAGGGGTTCGACTGGGGAGTTAAATCACCAAATAGTTCCCGAGTGCAGCCGTGTCTGCAGCTCACTGCTCCCCCAGGGGATGGGTCAAATGCAGAGAACAAATTTCACCAGTGTGTGATGACTAATGGGACTTTAACCCCTAACCCGCCAAAGCAGAGAGGTCTAAGAATCGTCTAAGAGAACATGTTTCTGCCCGGACCATTTTAGATGTGACACACCCTGATCCTGCTCATAAAATAAAACAAGTGATGAAAAAGATGTGTTTTCTTGGTTTTTAGCTTTAGTCTTTTAGCATAAAGCAGCTAGATCCAGCTATTGTTCGCTTTACCATAAGCCGTTTTCATAAAACACACCATGACAATTCTGCCGCCACACTGTGTCTTATGAAAGCGCCGTGGCACCATGGCGATGCAACAATTTTGCGGCTTTCATGTTGCCAAGCTTGGTAGTAATATTACCGCAATGCCAGACTTGTGAATAAAAATTACGCCTTGGTGCAACAGAGATGTGGCAGATGTTATGTCGATTCGAGTTCCCCCTTGAGATCTGTTTCGACTTCACCCAGCTGCTAGTTGGAACCATCCACCCACAAAAAAATAACCCTTACCCTAACCATAACCACCATCACCAAAAATGTATGTTTTGCATAATTATAATGTATGAAATTACTCTGTTTTTATGTTTGTTTTATGGTTATGTTAGGGTAAGGGTTAGGACACCCATTTTTTGTGAGTGGATGGTTCCAACTCACGGTTGGGTGGAGCCAAAACAGTTGTCAAGGGGGATACTCAAATTGACGTAACACCTGCAATCTATATTGAAAATGAAAGTAAACAAAAAGGAAGTTTCACTTTTGTAAACAGAATCAGCTAAGACAACAAACTGGAGCAATGCAGAGCTCCGGGAGCTTCTCTCCGGTAGAGCTGAAGCTCAAATCACCAGACTGCTCACGGGGACGGTGGAGGACAGACACCTTTAGGAGCGGCTTGTCAAAAAAACTCAAGGAGCGAGGCTTTAATTGCAATAAAAAGCAAGTTATGTTCAAGCTAAAGGGAAGTCCTCGACAGCACATCAGAGACCGCCTCCACACCATCACGTCATCATGATGACATTAGAATTTCACTGTAAAAAGCATGATGCATTTCTACTTAAGACTGTAGCTGAAACAGGTTCTAGTTCAGTTACAATCAGTAAATCATCACCAAGGTTAGGATCAATCTTAAAATCTCTTCTTAAAGTAGACGTAAGAACCCTGTGTTTAGCTGAGTAACCATATGAAGGTGTAAACAGGAACAGGAAACTCACTGAAACACCCTCGAAGGAGCTTGTATTGAGAGCTCTGTAGATTTCTGCTGTGATGTCATGGTTGTTGTAGTTAAAGTCCTCCAGACGTCGGCCTCTGGCCTTCAGGGGTGCCACGGTTTTATTCAGGGCCAGAGCCAGAGCCCACACCGCATCGTAGGCCAGGGGGGCCTCCTGAAATCCACCCGTCTCCTCTGGGTTCTTTCCTCCTAGGCGGGACATCAAGGATCCAAGAAATTCCTGAGATGTCTGAAAGACAAATTATTTGTTTGTGTTCATCGAGATAGAGTACTTTCAGACAAACTGAAATAAAGTCAAATAGAAACGGACAGATTCAGTGATTTTACTTCCACTCCAGGAATATAAAATAATCTAAATTAGTTTTTAAAAAGTGTTCATGTTTAATTCTTACTGCAGATTAGCATCAGGTTAGCATTTGAGCTACTTCCTCAGCTGTTTTATATGTGAACTGAACAGAGAAATTCAGATGATTAATGATTACAAAACACTCCTTTGTGTGTTTTGTCATAGAGAATGGGCATGCAGCATTATGCTAAGTCTAGCCAAGCTAACCTAAGCTAACTGCATTTAAGCTAAACAGAACTGCTGACATCTGGGACTAAATGGCATTTGGACCAACCTGAAAGGCTTTTAACGAACAACCAAACTGAACAGAAAACAGTTGTTCCTGTTTTAATTTGGCATTTACAGCTGAGCTATCTGCGTTTGTGTGTGTGTGTGTGTGTGCGTGCGTGTGTGTGTCACAGCGAACTGGCATTTAGAGTGTATGCTAACGAAGCTAAATGCTACACAGTGACATTTTTTGCTTCATTCTCCTCAGAGACGTTCTGAGTCGATGCACCAAATGCTAACAGATGATTCGTGCTTCTCTGGACCTACATGTTCGATTTTTGATCAAACTGGAGGAACACGCTGAAAACAAAGAGTAGAAAACAAAAACTAAACTTTTGACCATTAACATCATCGATTTAATCAATATTTGGATCAATCCACCTCCTCTTACATGCAGGACCAGCCCATTTATTATTTAAAGGGTGGTTTTGTTTTCTTATGGGCTGTTTTTGTTCTGTTTTATTTAGAAGTAAATTAATTGTGTTCATTTCAGATGAATGTTGTTCTGCTTTGCAGCTGTTCTGATGCATAATTTATTATTTTCTCAAAAACATTGATAAACCCTAGAAAATTAGACCATGTGACATTTAATCTGAACAGTATCATCTAATTAACACATTTTGTCTATAAATGCACCACACCAACACTAAAATGATGATGTTTCAGACTCCGCTCTTGTTTTTAGACCATTTTAAACCACTTTGTTGAAAATTCAAAGATTTATGCTTCCATTTCTTTTCTCACCAGGCAGTTTTTTGCTTCTGTGGTTAAACACCAATCAGCTTCCCCTGAAAGCGGCGGACACCATTCATCAGAGCGTCTCAGCGGATTCTCTCGGGCCAATTAGGCCTACACACCTCCAATTCACTTATGTCAATTTCATCTAATTAAAATTCCACCCAAGCATTTTGCCATTTAAATCTGCCACTACCCAGTAGAAGCTAGCTGACAGCGTGATCCGGCTGAACCCTGCAGCACCGGCTCAGCCCCGCAGCTACAGATACATGAAATATGCCAATTTCAAACTTAGAAATTGAATTTGAATGGATTTGACTATCAGCAGGAGGTCTTTCTGTAACTCCTATCAACCGCTGAGCAGCACATCAACAGCTGAAATCTGCAGGTAGTGGCAGGTGCTGCATGAATATAAACAACAGCTGCTGATGAAGAGGAGGAGAGAGGAGGAGGGGTGAGGAAGAGCTGGGGGGCAAACGAGACAAATGAAGAAATGATCCACGACAGACCAGCAGAGATGGAGAAGGTCGAGTAATGGGGGAGCAGCAGAGGGAGGAGGCAGAGTAAGGGGATTAGAGGAGGCGAGCAGGAGAGGGCGGCGGGTACCTGAGCAGCTAGACGAGCATCTCCACCAATCAGAAACAGCAACAAGCCAGTTATGCTTAACACAAATAATCCACCACATTCTTCACATTAAATGGATTCAGGTCATGCACAGTTCACCGAAGCCGTGTCATTATTGTTCCTGATGCTCCGGCTTCTCCAGAAATAACTCCTGTCTCACAGGATTCCATATAAGCCATATAACCGCTGCGCATGAACAAAGAGCTGAAACTATGTGTTAAAAGCAAATCCAAGAAGAAAGACATCAGAGTTCAGAGCAGCTGATAACAGGAACACGGGAGGATTCAGCTCAAATCTAACCGTGAGAGGGAAAAACGCAATTTATACTAAATAATTAGTCTGATTGGGTTTTCTGTCAAGGGAAAGAAAGTAGGAAATGATCCGTGTTGGGTTTAATTATTAAAGACGTGTGAGAGCTTTCAGACATCCTGTGGAGTTCAGACTCAGCACGACAGCTCGGAGTCCAGAACCATGCGGTTCAACCCTCAGCTGATCTCAGATCAGGTGTTCATTCAACATCCAAACCCTAGGAAATTAGACTAAAAATCACCGTTATCCTTCTTTCTATACGCTTTTCAACCCCTTTTCAAGAATGATAAATAATGGCTAAATCTAGACAAAATCAGAAATTACATATTAATAAAGTAGAATCCATCCTCTCGGTTTAACAGACCTGTAAAATGTGATTCACTAATATGTTAAAGAGGAAATAATAAATCTTCAGCAAAAGGAAAAATTCTCAGATGTTTTCCTTTAGGCATTATTAAAATCTAAGCAATCATATTATAATCCAAACAAGTTATTATCTAATTATGTTAGTTATAAGTTTTTGCATTAATTTGTAGCATTACAATAAAATGAAAGATAATATAATTGAATATTACATTAATATTTATTCACTTATAACGATTATATGTTTAATTTAATAACATAATTCCAACAATATAACACTAATAAATAAATTAAAGTGGCTCCTTCCACCTGTAGATCCTCCACCAGGGGGCAGCAGACAGGAATGGGACTGGATATGGTCAGTTTCTGATGAAGGTGCTAATCCTGATGCTCCACCTGGATGCTTTAAGGCCAGAATGGATTTGATGGGAATTGGTAATAATCGATATTCATATTAATTCCCAGATTTACACAGTGCCACTGGATCAGTTGACTTGTATTGATTTAGTTTTGAGATTAAACCTAAATTCATCTGATTTTTATGTCTTTGTAATCTAGACTACATCTAGCAGGATGAAAAGCTTCCTCGTTTGGTGGGCGGAGTGTAAAGTCCCACTTATTTCCTTACACACAATAATTACACACGCAATAAAGATGTTCTCTTAAATTTCCAAAAGTTAATTACAACTAAATGTATCAAAATAAATATCTGAACATACAGCAGTAAGGTAAGAACTACATGAGGACTATATGGAAGGGTGGGGCTTAAAGCTAGAGTCAAAAAGAGGTGGAGCTTCAAAATCTCTACTATGGTCACTTGTTTAACGGTAAAGATGGTATGTGATACTGATGTGAGGCCTAAAAATACAGCAACAAACAGCAAACTTCACTCTGATCATGCAGATCACGTTATGAAACATTTTTAATCTGAGATTAAATTGTGATTAATCGTGATTCAAAATTTTGTTTCATGAATATTTGTGTGTTCATGGGTGCGAGTCTGCCAATAAACATGTGACTGACACTTTATGGTTTTGAATTGGTTTCAGCTGCTTGTGTAACTTATCGTTATATCGGATTGTTGTGTCAGACCATTGTATCGGTTATGCTGTATAGGATCATTGTAACGTATCGCTGTATTGGATCTCTGTATCGTATCGTTGTATCAAATCATTGTTTCAGATTGTTGCATCGGTTTGCTATATTGGATCTTTGTATCGTATCGCTCTATCGGATCATTGTATCGGATTGCTGTATTGTATCGCTGTATCAGATCTCTATCGTTTCGTTGTATTGGACCATTGTATCAGATTGTTGTATCGGATCGCTGTATTGGATCATTGTATCTAATCAGTGTATCGAATCATTGTATCAGATCAGTGTATTGAATCATTGTATCAGATCATTGTATCAGATCATTGTATCAGATCATTGTATCGGATTGTTGTATCAAATCATCTCAGAGATCCACAACTTCAGATCAGCTGTTTTGTGCATTTATAATCTAGCTGATCTACGTTCATTAAAGCCATTTCCTTCCACTCAGTGAGTTTAGCTGAAAAACGGGGACATCTCTCAGTGGGTTTTAATTCCTGATATGTTAGAAACCAGCGGGAATCGCTGCTGTTCTGTTACTTCATACTCCAGTTCAAGTCTCAGTCTGAAGAGGAGAAGCTCACCATGTTGGAGACCCCGCGGACCGTCTCAGGATTCAGCATGACGATCTCAGTGGTCACGTGTCCCTCCACAGCCTCCGTCATGTTCTCCACTGTGCAGTTGATGGCCGGGTCTTTAATCTTGAACCAGTTGTCTGCATACCAACCAATCAGGAACCACACGTACTTCTTCCCATAGAGCTTCTCCTTAAACACCTGCAGGAGTGGGGGGAGGGGGGTGATTATTGCCTGTGTCACTCAGCTCAGCCCCAAACCCAGTTACTGGTCGACACTGACCTCACAGAACACCTTCCTGGCTTCGGTCTCATAGAAGAGCCCCACGATGATCCTAGCATCCTGGCGCTGAGTGAAATTAGCAGAAAACATTTCTTAGTTGCATCAGCAGCAGGAATCTGACTTCACAATATCGCAGCTTGATGTGGCAGCAGAATGTGCCAAAGTCCTGCTGCTTGACAGGATGGCACATATTGCTGCTCAGGAGCTGATAATTAGCATGGCGCATTAATTTCCTGCATTAAATCGCCTCTATGCTAATGTTAGCAGCTGTGAGCCGGGGGGTGGGAGTGGGGTGGAGGGGCAGAACCTGAGGTGAATTTTTAATCAAAGCACCTTGAGATTCTTGACAGCGACAGCCGGGTCGGTGAGGAAGCTCTGACGAACGCTGATCTCGATGCCTGCCTCCTTCACCCTCTGCTCCAGATCGTCCAGAGTCTGTCAGATGAAAGGGGAGGACAGAGGGAGACAGACGGGGAGAGGGGGGGAGGTTAGAGAGGCAGCCGAGCTGAGACACAGAGAGGTGACAGGGTGAAAGACAAAAACAAGCCCGACAGCAAGAGAAAAAACAAAACAACCAAATAACACAATCTGGGATGTAGACGAGCATCACAGCTTAGGATGGAGCGGACCTGCAGCTCCTCTCAGAGATAACCAGCTCTACAGCGCCGGTTCTGAGCGTGTTCAGTACAAAACACAGCAATAATGCTTCATTTGATGCTTCTGTGGCACAGAAACACGGATCACATGGAGCTTTATTCATAAGAACAGCAGGAAGCCTGAGCAGAGAGGTGGGAATAAAAACACATTACAGACCAAATCCTGTCAGGATGAGACAGGACTTCTACGGAAATGCATTTTATAAATGAGATGGAATGCTAGGGCCGTTCTAGATAAAAAATATATACTAATAAATTAATCTAATGGGTCAAATTTGGATAAAAATATGAGAAATTCCAAGTTTAATGTTGTGTTTGTTTCGTTATTATTCAATAAACTCAAAAATTATTCAGAAAAATATGAACAATTTCAGCAGTTAAAGGTATAAATCTATATTTTCTCACACATTTAATTTTAAAAATTCAGATTTTTTTTTTCAGAATTAAAACTAAAATTTGCCTGAAAAAATATTTTCATGAATCTGTAAAAAATCAAACAAAAATGATCAGAGAATTTATAAAAGGAAAATTCACAGGAATGAAAAAACCCACAGGAATCAGGCCACCACACGGTCAAACACGCCTCCGCTTCCACATTAATTCACCGCTCCGATATTCCCATCCATCCCTCTCTTCTGCTCATTCAAGGTCAGGTCATGAAGGTAACAGATCCAGGAGATAAATCCAGACTGTCCTCTCCCCAGAGACACCCTCTAGCTCCTCACGGAGGATCCCGGGGCGTTCCCAGACTAAAGAGGATATATGATCCTTCCAGTGAGTAATGGGTCTGCCCAGGGATCTCCTCCTAGTGTTTGGAAAACCTCCACAGGAGGCATCCTGATCAGAGCCACCTTGGCCGACTGTTTTGATGGGGAGGAGCAGCTCCCCCTTATCTGTGAATGTGAAACAAAAATGTAAACTTCCCATGAAAATAACCCTGTTTCATACGTTTCACATGTTCTTCACGCGTTTACCACTGGAATGAAAACGTGAACTTCACATGGGAAAAACTTAACAAATTAACATGTGAAACTCATGTTCTGGACTTCTCCTGCATGGATTCGGAACATTTTTAAGGAGTCTGTGTGATCCCACGTGCACGTTTTTCATCATGGGATCACATGTAAAGAAGCATGTTTTTTGAAATAAACAAGAAAAATGGAGCAGATTTTTCGACAGGCGCGGAAACAAGAAAAGAAGAATGTGAGAAGAAAAGGGAAGCAGCAGAATCATTAACTTCCATTAAGGGGAAACGGAGCAGATGCCACGGCATCGACTCCGGCTCCTGAGGAGGATGTATTGCTTGATCAATATTTCTCACAACCAATATTTCAACAAATGACTTCAAAAATCCCCCATCAGTCACCAGGAGAGATTGATTAAAGCTGTGCTGCTGTAGCCGGAGAACACAAAAAGTCTCATAAACAAACACCCGGGAACCCAGTCGGGATTCAGCCGGACCGACGGGACTCAACTGGCACTGAGCTGGACCAACAGGACTCGGCTGGAACTGAAAGACTTGGCTAGACAGACGGGACTTGGATGGACCAATGGGATGCAGGGACGGTTAGGAGATAAAAGAGCCTATGCAACAAGCAGCTGGAGGTAGACGAAAGCTGTCAAATTAGGGAGAAGAAGGTGGAGGTACTGACTGAAGTGAAAACTTCTGTGGTCTGCTGAATGGTGGCGATGCGTGTCCACTTCCACTTCTTGAAGAGCTGCACCCTGGTGGGGTTGTGGAGGGTGGCCGACGGGTGAGTCCTGAAGAAGGTGGGGAACCGCTGGCGGTTGGACAGGGCCGGCGAGCTGGAACCGTAGGACAGCTGAGGACACGGACAGAACAAAAACACATTAAATAAGGATGAAAACACATCAACCTGAGAACACAAACGTCTCATTTAAAAGCTGAGGTTTGATGAGGAGCGTGGCCCATTCAAGTAAAATCAGAAAGGTGTAAAAGGAGGAAGTTTTTTCATTATTTGACAATCAAAAATAATGCCTGTCTGCTCCTGCTGGAGAACAAGATCATATAAATCCGGTTATTCTTATTGGAAGCTGCGGTTTGTTTCCACAGCAGCCAAGAGGACAGGAGAACTGCCCTTCTGTCAACCGCTCTCACGGCTCCAACTGGGAATAAAATCTTCGACAGGCCCTTTTTTAAAAAATGAGGAACCTGCCGTTTAGGGAACCATTACAGCTTCCGAGTCTGAGCCTCTCGTCTCAGCCCCATTACCGACACGGCCGCCGGATGTTCGCCGCTGGGAGCGAAAGGTGGCTCCGTGATGGATGTCAAATGTCTTTTACAACGTGGGCTCCCATGGTAACAAAGCCCCAAGGGCCCGGGCAGGTAGACCAAAGAATCAATACCCGGGAAGGATGGAATTAAAAAGAGGAAGATCTGGAGGCAGTAGAGAAATCTCTGGAAAAAGCTTCAACAACAAAAAACCCAACAAAACAGTATTTTCACCAAAAAAAAAAAAAGATATTACCCCAAACACCGGGCCAAGAAACAGAACCAGGCAGAAAAAACTAATGAATAAAACGGCAAATGTCTTATAAACACTGGTTATCTGGGTCTTTTATTTTGAAAAAATACAATAATTCCCATTCAACATTCAACTTTACTCATATTTTTAATACATTTGCAGTGGTCTCTAGTAGGGATTAATGCCTTGTAAGTCGTATTCTGGGGAGAAAAAGCTCCGGTGCGTCTGTTTCAGGAACCAGAAATGAACCAGATCAGAGATGACCTGAACGCAGCAGATTTTGGAGTCTAACTTCCTGATATTCTCTTCCCTCATTGGCTAACAGCAACATGACTCTACCACTGACTCCATTTGGTCTGCAACGTCGACGTTTTATCTCCACCAATAACACAAGCCTGAAGGAGTTCTGCCAGGCTGTGGAGTTGCTAATGCTAACGGTTAGCTTCTACTAGCTAAGACGTTCTCTGCTGTTTCCTGGATGCTAAACCAACAACAGCCTTTGTTTTTGTGTTCTTGATAATACACAGAGTAGCAAAGGTTGTTTACCTGACAGTTTCGGCACTCATCTGGCGCCTTCCTCAGAGTGGTGGTGATGTCACTTCCTTGTGGTTTTTACTCTGAGGAAGGCGCCAGATGTGCTACTTTGTGTATTATCAAGAACACAAAATCAATGGATATAAAGCAACACGGAAGTCCATGAACATGCAGTGACAGTGTGACGTAGATCTGTCAGGCTTTTCTAATCCTAGAGTTTCACCGTCTATTTTCTCTCAGAAGCTAATGCAGGAGATAGGTGGAGGAGACTATTCTCATGTTCAGCCTGCATGAAAAACTCAGAAGCCGCTTTTACAAAACAATGCCGGTGATGTGGAACAATCGTGTCCTTTTCACAAAAGAATACACGATGGTGGTAAAAAGGGGGTGTGGGGGCAGTCTCTGCGATGTCGCGGACTTCCCATTAGCTTGAACATAACTTGCTTTTTATTGCGATTGAAGCCGCACGAATGCCGCAATATTCCCAAATCGCCATGCCGCCACGGCGCTTTCATAAAACACATCGTTGCGGGAGTATGACTCTGATTTGCCGGCACGGTGTGTCTTATGAAAACGGCCAGAGTGACTGATTATAATCAGAAATAATAATCAAAAATGTTTTTTCAGTGAAGTTGACCTTTAAGGTCCAATTAAGTTGGGCACTTTATTATGATTTATTTTGTGTGATTAGCTCCGCCCCCACCTGTCCACAGGGGAGGAGCTAATCTGGTTGTGATCCAAAAACTAGAAGGACAAATAGCTGCCCTTACTGGTAACTATAGTTGCACTAAGAATGTGTTGGTTTTTGGGCTGTTTTACTGCAACAAATCAATGTGTTTAAAACCAAACTAGTTGCACGTTTTTTCTTCAAACAAAACTTCAGCAAACATAAAAAGCTGAAGAGGAAGCAGAACTCTGTGAGAGACGAGCAAAAGCTCAAAAACACAAAAAAAAAAAACAGAAACGATTTCTCTCAATTCTCAGCTCCTCACATCTCCGAGGATCAGCGCTGGTCTGCGGCCTCCAGCGTTTCTACGGAGAGAGAACGGGATCAAACTGTGCCAAAAGGAGCCGGTGGAGCCGGCGCTCCTTGATCAGTGTCCAGAGATGGAGGGAGCGTCGGCCTCCCGGAGATTCTGATGAGACTGTTTGACATGCAAGAGGCTCCTGCAGGCAGAAATAATTGAGTGTGGCGGTTCGGAGGTTGTGTCGGTGGTGGCGTGGTGCAAAGACAGACAGATCCCTTTGTCTGGGGGGGGTGATCAGCTGCTGGAGCCGAGGCGGAAATGAAGAGTGGGTGAGAAAGAGACGAGAGAGAAGGAAGAAGGGTAGAGCTGGGAGGCTGACAAAGAGCAGACCAGCTCCAGGCAGCGACAACAGCTGAAGACAAGAGGAAAGAGAAGAAGTCAAAAAGTGGAAAAGAGTTTTTAATGAGGAGGAAAGAAAGGGAGGAAAGAGAGAAAGAGCGGAGAGGAGAAGGGGGGCAGATGCCAACAACTAGGAGTGATTGTTCTCTAATCTCAGGATAAAACGTCAATTATGAAAACAGCTAATGAGGCAGAGCGGAGGATGGAGACAGAAACTAAACAAACGTCTGCAGAGCAACAACACATCTGATTTAAAGATCTGGGACAACAGATAAAAAAACAACCTGTTATGATGCTGGAATCTGAAGCTAAACGATCAGTTTGTTCCTCCGCAGCAGAATAAAAACCTCCCCTCTAATTAAAGGTGCTGCACGTTAAAATCAATAAACAACTAAAGTTCAATTAGTGCAAAACAATAAAACGCTGCTGGCATCGCCCAGACCACATTTAACTGGCAGGAGAAATAAAAACATTTTATAGGAACTCGCTCCAGAGGTGTTAGAGAGGCAGATGATGCTTCCAACCGAGAAACCGTAAGGTCAAAGTTCATGGTCCAGCTCAGTGGTGTCCAACCCTGGTCCTCCAGGAGAACCATCATGCATGTTCTAGTTGTTTCTCTGCTCAACACACCTGATTTTAATCAGTAGGTGATAAACAGGCTTCAGAAGAGCCTGAAGAGCTGCTGAACAGGTGATTCAGGTGTGTTGGAGCAGGATGGAGGCCCTGGAGGGAGAGTTGGAGAACACTGATCTAGCTGATCCCATCAGGTTTGGTCCACTTCCACTCTGAAGAAGAAAATCCGGCTCATCGAGGGATCAGAACTAACATCTCATCCTCTGATCAGACATCAACACCTGGATCTCCTTGCTGCTCCACGTCCACCCTACAGATGTTCTCCAACATGTTTCTTCTCTTTGTGGTTTGTTGATGGAAGCAGCGCTTCCACACCAAGTATCCATGGTAACAAACTCTGACCCATTTAACGAAAACCAAACACCTGAAATCACCTGCTGTCACGATGATGTCACATGGTTTATTATTTCCTGTCTGCTTTCTTTTACATTTTTCTGATTTTCTTCTCAGAAAACAAACGATTATTTAGCGTGTTTTAATCCCGTCAGACTAGCTGGGATTAGCAGGAATATAAAAGAAAAGAGTTAGAGGTTCAAACACAGAGATAAACAAAAACCGTTATCTTCTTTTAATCTTTCGAAAAGCATCAACTCATCCGCTCATTATCGCCTCCTGGTGGTGAAACCCAGATCCTGCTGCAGCATGCTGATGATGTAGATCTAAGAACACTAGATCATTGGTGCAGAAAGGACAAACAAGTCTGTTTCTTCCTTAAATTTTCACATTCCACCTTAAATGATCACGTTCAGACTTCTGCAGGTCAGCAGGAGAAACTCTAGAAACGTTTGGAAGCTTCTCTCTGAACATAAATGATTGTTTCTTAGGTGTTTAAATGAGTTTAATGTTTCATTTCTCTTGTGTGAAAGAAATCAGCTCTCTGAGAACTTCTTATCTCATTTATTTAGAATAGTGAATCATATTTAATCCGTTTCTAATCATATTATTTCTTATCGTATCATATCTCATCTTGTGTACGCTCAGACAATAACGCGTTTCACAGAAGCTGATTAGTTCTATTTTATTCCTCCAGACTTTTCCACAGGAGCACCTTGTGCTTTTCTAAACGGCTGCAGACTTAAATCATTATTTTTTCAGACTTATTGGATGTCAGAGTGTTCTGGTGTCTGTTCAAACACGAACTGATGTCTTATTTGGAGAGGATTTGTGCCAAATTACTCACCCTCCTGGCAAATCTATACTTTATTTTATTAGCCTGAACAGCAGGAGATGTTCTGAGGTGTTGTGTTGGTGTGGAGACCCACCACGATGAGGTTCCACATGCGCGCGGCTTCGGCCACCAGCGTGGAGACGCTGCTGCAGCCCGGCATCAGCACGATCTTTATGGGCTCGGTGTAGAGGAGGTCGTACAGCAGCTTGGTGGCTTCTCCTGGATCACACTGGAAGGACAAAACAACACCGGCTTTAATGTGCCGCAGGAGCAATGCATTATGGGAAAGAGAGGAGATAAGGGCATGGATGGGTAAGCAGGGTTGAAAGGGAAGGAGCAGGAGGAAGGAGGTGTCATCAACAAACAGAAAACCATCAAAACCCAACAAACACGCCTCAACTCCCAACAGTCATCAGCAGTTCCATCAGCCCAGGGTCATCAGGTCACCTTCTCCCCATCAGAGTCACGGATAAACACACGTCTGTCTCACTAGCGTGTGCATGGGCGTGCACATCTGACGGATGTCCCGTCATCACGCCTGAGGACGAGTAGCAGAAAACCAGGTGAGGTAGTCACCTGTGGAGCAGCAGGAGCACGTGGATCTGCTGGGATTTGTATTCAGAGACGAGTTTTCCATTAACTTGGTCTGGAATCATAGCAGCGCCGCCTGAACTGTGAAGGAGCCGCGGAGTTGGCATGCAATCAGATAATTTAATCTGAGTCTGACTGAAGCAGCTCTGATCATCTCAAACAACTCCAGCTTTTCTTTAGCTGCTTTTTAGAAGACGAGTTGAATACGACTCATTCTGAAACAGCTGCTCTCCGGATCCTTCTTTAGGCTCTGACCCTGACTTTGTCTCCGTGTCCCTCAGTGTTCCCACATCCAGTGATACGTCACATCCAGCTGCAGCTGCACACCCAGGAAGTACCCCCCCACACACACACACACACACACACTCCCCCCAACAAAAACACTGGTTTCAGGCTTAGTCTGAATTTTCTCTGCAGCTGCTGATTGGTGCCAAAAGTGAAGCAGAGAGACAAAAATAAACCAGTGAGATCTGGATGCTGGAGCAGAAACGGGAATGGTAACGGTGAATGTGATTACGGCTTGGATCCTCACTGGGATGTAAGGATGGAGGCGTCTCCATCCGTCAGAGCATCTGTGTGATCTGGCGTCGCGGATCAGCTGGAGCTCGTGTGTGTAAACGGCGAGATGTGCTGGCGCCGTTCGTATAAAACCGTGTGAGAAAATTAACCAGAGACAAATAAATGGGTCGTTCCTACTGGGATTAAACCAGTAAACGTCCTACTCTATGGTAGAAACATCACGTTCATGTTACAGGAATTAAAAAGTCCAATCAATTCTTAGAAATTCTTGATTATAAAACCTGATCAAAGTTAGACCAGGTGGCTTCATGTCATCAAGGTGACCTCCGCTGGGATTAAACCACACCTGAAGCCTAATCCTAATCCTAAACGCCACGGCCAAAGTAGGGAATATTATTGGCATCTTTCTCTTATAGCAGCAGTTATGCATGGATACTGACTGGTTTTAGTTTTATTGTTACGTCTGGTTTTGCAAAACATTGTCTTAAAACATCATAATATGTCATATTATATTATTTTACTTTATATATTATATCATATTGTATTATTTTATTTTATATTATATCATATTAAATTATCACACAACTTCCACTCTTCTGACCAATTCTGTGGTGCTAAAATAAAAATAAATGGTCAAATGCTGCAGTCTGCTTCCAGCATGTTTCCTGCATGTTTTGATCATGAACGCAGCTGATTTGTTTGATTTAGTGATGAACCGCTCCTGTAGACACTAATGAAGGCTGAGGAGACGTTTCAGCAGTTAGATTAAGGTGTTAAAAACACTAACGCACAGCGAGAAGATAAGTTTCACTTTTGGTTTTACTAACGAACACTAGGGGGTGCTAAAAACAAGCCAAAACTTCATAGTTTTTCTTTAATGGTGGAGAAGTTGGGATGGAACCACTTGTAACCATTACTGGCTGTTTGACACGGTGAGTCACTATGTTTAGTTTTGTATTTTCATGAATAATTATGGATTTGTTTGTTTAGGAGGGAAAACGCTCCAGCCTGTTCTGCAGGTCTTTGGTTTTCCTCTAAACAACCAGCCACCTCTCAAGGGTCAAAGATGGGATTATTGGAACGTTTCAGACACAAACGACTCGTTTCTGCTTCATCTGATGGATGAAAACATGCGTCTGATAGAAGAAGCAACAGAAACTAGATTTAAGAGCCAGGTTGAAGCATTAAAGGGTTAAGTGTGTGTTTTAAAGCCAACAGAGATGAGACCAGGAATAGCTCCGGGTGGGAGTTCCAGCTCTTCTGCTTCTCCTCAACAATCCCATCAGGAGCAGGAGGAAGACTCCTGTTGTCCTAAATCTTTACCTGCTTTGTTTTATGTTTAATAAGAATCAGACAATCTGGGAGCCGGAATCATCTCCCGCTGAGGAACCTCCAGAATGACCCCGAGCTTCCCGAACATCTCCCTTCCTGAAGCTTGTTTGTGTTCTCCAGGCTGACTCCTGATGAGCAGCTCTTCATCGCCCGCTCCAATTATCTCCAACTGATTTAATCAACCCATCAGCAGATCACAGGTTTTAATAGCAGCTTGTTTTAATCAACTTTCCAAACGACTCGCTGATTATAACGTGTAGGAATTAGAATTTAATCAGGAAGTGAAGCTTCTGATCTTGTAGGTTATTAAAATCTCCAAACGAGGACAAACAGCCGTTATTCCCAACATGTTGAGTCAATATGGAAAACACATTAAAGTTAGCGGCTCCTCTTCAGTTTAAAAAGAGGAAAAAAACATCTAAATGCTTGATAGAAAACTTAATGATGCACATTAGTGGTGAGTAAATATCTTCTGTGAAGCTTTTAGATGCTTCAGTCATCGTGTGGAAAACAGAAATCCTCCGATTCACTCAGAGGCTGTGGCTCACCAGCTGGCCTCAGACGGATTTTATTATTATTGTTTTATTTCTAATTAAATTATTCTGATTATTTAAACCAGCTTTTATTCAGTGAAGCGGAAGAAACGTCGATCGTTAGAAGAGTTAAATATTTATTTATGACGGACATTTTTCAGCTTCAACAACTTCAACGAGAAGCTCTGAGTATTATTGGATGGATGGATGACATCATTAAAAACAAACCGTCATCAAAACCAACAGCTGGACGCACAAATAAAACGCCCAAAATACACTGAAAGCTTGAGATTACTGACTTAACATCATTTTGTGTCACACACCAGACCTGGAAGCTTTTAAACCTAAAAGCAAAGACCGAAAGCCCCGCCCACTCACCTGCAAGCCATCAAGCTGAATCTGCACAGGCAGCAGGGTCAGAACTATGACCAGAGGTGTATTTATTATTTTTGGAAAATGTCACAAATTTATATTGAGGGGGCGGGGCTTAAAACTTACACTGGAGCCAGCCACAAGGGGGCGCTTGTTTTGCTTTAGTTTTCCACTCCACGCTTGTAGTGAAAAGAAGAATTAAAATTAGATATTTTACTCTATTTATTATTATTATTGTTATATTTTTTATTCTGGAGCTCTTTGAGACGCTCAGGCTGAGCAGAGGGAGCTTCAGGCCCGTTTGCAGCTTTAGCCAAACTCCTAACGGGCTGCGCAGGTATATATTTAAGGGGTGTATTTTTGCATAAAACCCATAAAAAAGCATCAAACTCTCGACTCAGATCATCATTTCGATCCTTCAGTGTGAAGCCTCGGGGAACAAAATGGGAGCACTGTGCTGTGAGAGGTGAAGCTGCAGAGAGAGAGAGTGAGCGAGCGAGTGAGCAGGGGTGTTGGCAGGTATGTAATAAAGGCTGAAGATCTCCTGCTATTCTTGGAGGACTGTCGTCTTCTGCATCTCTCAGGAGTCATCACCATTTCCACGTTCATCTGAAACCCACCTTGGCAGAAGAAAACACCTGATACCCTCCATGTTTACACACCTGCAGATTAATGCGAGACATAAAGGTGCTCACAGCAGCACTTCTGTTGCTGCCCTGGTGTTCCCATAGCAGAAATCAGCCCTGTGCTAACACACACACACACACACACACCTGTAAATGAATCCCATCAGTGGCTGGGAGATGGTCAGAGGAAAACTCAAAGTTCCATAAAGTCACAGGGAATGATCCTGGCTTCAAATTAAACTCAGTTAATAGGCTCAAATATTAATTATGCATAACAGAAACAGATGCTGTCTTTTATGTTTGTTTTTAACTATAAAAGAATCTTGTTTTGTGATTTTAGACAATCCTAAAAAAAGTTTTTTAGTATAGTTATCTTCCAAACGTAAGATGTTTTTATTCAGGCTGTAGAACCAAACACATTCACAACACACACGTTAATGTTCAGATTAAAGGAATGCTTGGCAGCTTTGGCTTGTTTTTAGCACCCCCTAGTGTTTGTTAGCGAAAGCGAAAGAGAAAATTATCTCCCCGCTGTGTGTTCGTCTTTTTAACACCTTAATCTAACTGCTGAAATGTCTCCTCAGCCTTCATTAGTGTCTACAGGAGCGGTTCATCACTAAATTAAACAAATCAGCTGTGTTCATGATCTAAAACATGCAGGAAACATGCTGGAAGCAGCCTGCAGCACCAGGTATGTCAACTCCATTTTCTAAGTCCAGCAGGGAGCAGCCCGCCACTCTGAAGTTGCAAGTGCGTTTTCTGGCCACAGAGGGCGGTGGGGGTCCGAGTAACATTTCATTAATCCTGTAAAGGGTCATTTTAGCACAAACTGGCTCAAGAAAATGATTTAAAAATATGAAAAAGTTGCATAGTATGGCTTTAAAGCAAATTTCAGATTTCTGTTCATAGTTTTTGGATTAGATCATATTAACCTCTGATGGAAACGCTAACATCATTTAAGATAAGCCACACAGTTAAGCTAATTTAGCTAAAGCTATTAGTATA
Organism: Aphyosemion australe; assembly: GCA_006937985.1. Classification (NCBI taxonomy): domain Eukaryota; kingdom Metazoa; phylum Chordata; class Actinopteri; order Cyprinodontiformes; family Nothobranchiidae; genus Aphyosemion; species Aphyosemion australe. Next base: position 619,905 of record SSNS01000288.1, on the reverse strand, counting down.
ATTTAGCATTTACCTTCCAAGCAGCTCATGTTAAAACAGATTTTAGGAAATTAAGAGGTTGGTTTGTTGTTGAAAAACGACAAAGAGGAAAAAAGGACGAATAAAATTTATAAGAAATATTTATTTCACTCAGTATTAAAGTTTTTCATCATTAATATAATTGGAGGTTTTATTTCACTAAACCACAAAAAAATAGCAGCATAAATTCACTTTCAGTAATTATCCTGTTAGGTTTCAGCGGAGCGTGAGCCTCTGCAGCGTTTTGTTGTGTTAATTTCTGTTTGAAAGCAGCTGAAGTAAAAATAAGTTCTTCATTATTCCAGCTGCCAGCCCCAGAGCCGTCAGCGAGGGAGAAACTCAAACTAAATCCACTCATTATTTAGTAAATGAGCTTTTAAAGTCCTGCCTTAGCCGTTATGTTCCTGTGTTGTTTGTGTGGTAAACAGCTGTCCTGCTATCAGGATTATGATTTATGTTTTATTCTGACAGATTAATCGACTGTTGGTGTTTGACGATGCTGAGGAACAGAATGAAACGGCTCCAGATTATCGAGTTTATGGACGATTATACAGATTATTGTGTTTGTTCTCTATAATCAGCTGGAATAAACATGAGTTATTAGGAGGTGTAAAGATTCAGGTTACAGAAACCGACTCCTGGGGCTGGAACCCCAAACATGTCAGAATAAAACTTAGGATTAATAATATTAGCGGTGAGTCTGGAGCATCTGGGACCAGCTTTTCTGGCTGCAGCAACATTTTATTATTCATTAATAATTATTAATAAATGACCCAAAAACAGATAAATACAGAACATTTAATGAAGATAAAGGTTTCATAGAGAGGTCTAAAAACATCTTTTCTGAATAACTTCATATTCAAAGATCAGCCCAGCTGTAAAATATGGGTTTAGAGTCACAACTGTTACAGAAACATCAGAAAAGAGACTATTTATAATTTTTATAAGTACCTACAGAAGACCATTAAAAATATCTCTTATTTTCTGAGATTGAAGTCAGAAATCTTTTTTTCTGCTCTGAGAGATTTTTTTTTTTTTTGGAAAAACCAACATTTCATTTCTACTGTTAAAATTTAAGAAAAATTAAACTTTAGCCAAAAGATATGGATATATATTTTCCTAAGGGATGTTGATATTCTGGGAAAATAATGTTAAAAAACAAATAGGTCTTAACATATTATTGGTACTTTTTGTATCATTCTGTTGTGGAAATTCTAATATTCCATTGAAAAACTTATAGTGTGGAACACTTGTTTAATCAATACATTTGCAGTGGTCTCTAGTAGGAATGAATGCCTTGTAAGTCGTTCTCTGGGGGCAAAAAACACCGGGACACCATTTCCAGGAACTAGAAGTGAGCTACATCACAGCTGCGCTTCAGACGGCAGGATTTGGAGTCTTATTTCCTGATATTTGGACATCTCTCATCTGATTGGCTAACAGCGATGCAACTCTACCATCAACTCCGTTTGCTCTGCAACGTTGATGTTTTATTTCCACAAATAACACAAGTCTGGAGGAGTTCTGCTGTGTGGTGGAGTTGCTAATGCTAACAGTTAGCTTCTACTAGCAGAGATGTTCTCTGCTGTTTCCTGGACGCTAAACCAACAACAGCCTTCCCCGTTGTGAGTCAAGACAGGTGAGTCCATGAATTTTAAGTGACAGTGTGACGTAGATCTGTCAGGATTTTCTAATCCTAGAGTTTCACCGTCTATTTTCTATCAGAAGCTAATGTAGGAGATAGGTGTAGGAGACTATTTTCTGAAATAATCATTAAAAAATGTTTTTTCAGTGAACCACACCTTTAAAAGCTGCTTAAAGCAGCATTCCGCAACTTTGCAGTTATATGGTCTCTGTCGCCCTCTAGAGGCTTGCTGCGTAACATCACTGTCGTAACATTAAATCTCTCTCTCGGGCATAAGAGGCATGTTTACATTCCTAATGTCAGGCAAAACAAAGAAAACAAACTTTTCCACCTCCACACATTGAATAAATAGTTTTATCAGGACTGTATAACAACTTTATGCCCGACCAAACACAATAACCCTGGTGAAATAATTTATTACTTAGCTAGCCATTAGCAGCACGACTAGGTTAGAGTCCGTAGTTCATGCCTTTCTTTCTAAAAGAGCTCTCCAGCGAGGAAAAGACGGCCCAATAATAACTCTGGTCTTTGCTCTTGCTCTATCACGTTCTTCTTTTCTTTTCCTAGATTCCTCTGATAAGGGATTTCTAGCTTTCTTTGCTGAATCTGCCGCTGCTACAGCGAGTCTACATTATACAATTATGGCAAGCCAAAGGGATAAAAAAAATGTGCGTTCTAAACTCACATTATGTCCACCAAAATGCTCGTTCAAGATGCGCGTTTTGGCAGACATAATGCTCGCTTTTAGAACACGTGAGTTTTTGCCCCCTTTGGCGTCAAAACGCGTGTTCAGGAAGCGCATTTTGGCGGAAATAACTTCAGCTTTTTTTATCGCTTTGGCTTGCCATATCCTGCCATAAAACGACACCCAGTCAGTACTTCCGTCGCTACCCGAAGCTCAAAAACTGTATAGTGCCGTAAACAGACGTGGGACCCCCCAACACTATCACAGGTATGAAAATGAACATAATAGATAATAGTATGACGCAAAAATTTTACAAAAAAGCATAATTTTAAGGTGTAAAAGTTGCGGAATGTTGCTTTAAATCTGAATTTTTATTATATCTATAATTAAAAACATGAGTCAGTTTTTATCATTTCTAGGAGCCACTGTGGAAGGTCCAAAAGGCCACATGTGGATCCAGAAATCAGATGTGATCCCAACCCCGTCTGTTCAGTTCCCAATAATCAGGAAAATCAAAGAAGTGACGTTTGGTGTGTTGAAGGAAGTTGAATTAAAACAAAGACATATGGTGACTAAATTGTCACAGGTGAATTTACCCCCCCCCCCCACACACACACACACCACCATGTATTTCCACAAAAGGAGGAAATTACTTTTATTAAATCTCTCATTTCTCTAATTTGTCATAATAATATCTGGTGTGTAAGCCAGAGGACATGAAGACCAGAGATTGTGTGTGTGTGTGTGTGTGTGTGTGTGTGTGTGAGGTGGGGGGGGGGGGTCATGGATGCCAATTAAAATAAGCGACGGAAGCACCTTGTTCCACGTTTCTCTGTATCTCCGCTGTCTCACTCATCACTGTTAATAATTGATCAAAGTTTGCAGTCTCTGCTTTGATATATCCATGGCAACGGCCCTGTGTGGAGACAGTGTGCACGGTGTGCGTGTGTGTGTGTGTGTGTGGATATGAAAAGGCTGTAAATAGTCTGCTGCTGTCACCAGAATAGCCGTAGAAACGAGCCGCTCCGTTACCGCGGGTATCTGCATCCATTTAAGAGGACAGGCTGGGATTAAGTGTCGAGCTTCATGAATATTGGATGATGTTGAACAAGCTCCATACTCCTGACTCTTAATGGTCACAAAACACTCCGCGTGGGCGTGTTTTCTTCCTCCTGTTTGCCAAAAACAAGTCAGACATGAACGTGTGCCGCAGAAGTTCCTGGTGGATCCAGGTGCAGCACGGTGAGAGCAAACAGAGCTGCTAATCCTAATCTCAAACACAGAGATGTGCTCTCCAGGAGGGATTGTGCTCTAAAGCAAACAGGGATGTGGAGAGAAAAGTAAATATCACACATAATTAATCTCCTCTCTTCTAATTGGTTAGATGTTCATCAGAACCTCGCTCCACCACACATCAGGGAATGGGTTTCAGATTCCTGCCTGGACTTAATTCCAGGAATTAAGCAGCATTACTCAGATGGCGTTCCGGCAGCCTCTTTGAGCTTTCCTGTTTAAAGGATCTGCACCTTCAGCCGGAGGCAGCAGCGTTTCCTAAAACAGGAGGGATGTTCTCCCAATCTCTGGAATCTGCTCGCTGCCTTGTCTTTATTTTCATGGTGGCTCCAACTAAAGCGTCTCTACTCTGGTGATCAGAGGAGGGGACACAAACCAGGAGGAACTAGGAGGGATCATGTGGGACCAGGAGGGACTGGGAGGGACCAGCTCGGACCAAGAGGAGCCAGGTGGAACCAGGAGGTTCCAGGAGAAACAAGGAGGGATCAGGTGCGGGATCAGTTTGGACTAAGAGGAGCCAGATGGAACCAGATAAAACCAGGAGGTGCCAGGAGAGACCAGGAAAAACAAGATGGGACCAGACGGTACCAGGAGGAGCCAAGTGGAACCTTTTGGAAGGAGGAGGTACTGGGTGGGACAAGGAGGAACACAGCGCCTGCATGCCTGAATTTGCACACATATTGTCACAGAGCTTGTTTGTTAACGCCGCTCGCTTCAACAGTAGCTGTGTTGCCATGCCAACCCTGCCTCTCTCTCTCTCACACACACACACACACACACACACACACTTCTCTCCCTGCTATTCTGTTAAACAGGATTCCAATGCAGAGCTGCGTGCACCAATCAGAATAAAGCTGGGAGCAGATTTCTAACCAGTTAACTGTTTGGTGCCTCGGCTGACTCTCCAGCATCCGTCCTGCAGCCCCGAGCGGAGCGACCGCTCCTCCACTCCTCCTGCACCCGCTGCTGAGAAAACGCCTGAAACTTTCAGAACCACCAGCAGCAGCAGCGAGGCCCAAACGGGGATAAACATTCAGAGCTTTGATTCCAGTCTAAGTGGGTGGTAAACGGAGGGGTGTCGGGACCAGCTGGGGGGGTGAATATTAGATTTATAATGCTGACATTTTAAAATACCAACATGATTAATGATTGATGAGCAACAAGCAGGAGGTGGGTTCTGGTGCTGGTTCTCCTCTATCCGGAGCAGCAGGGTGACCTTTCTGCAGGTTCAGAAAACCCAAAAACAAGGAATTCCTGGAAGAAAAGCTGCTCCTGCTTTTCCTCACCTGGAAGGTGTGAGTTAGTGTTGATGATGAGCAGGAAGAGTTGTGATGAGAGGAGCACCCCCCCTTCACTCACCATGCTGTCGTAGTGGATGAGCTCCAGCTCGTAGTCCGGCAGGATGTCGCTCCGGTTGTTGACCAGGTCCAGAGCCATCTGCGCGGAGGGGAGGCACGCCTGGCCGCCCGGCCAGCCGCCGCTCATCGGGAACAGCGCTCCGATGTACAGCTTCTTCTTCCCTGCGGAAGGTCGGGAGCAGAGCAGGAGGAGCAGGATGAGACAGGACCGGAGGAGCGGCGCGGGGCCGCGGGATGCGCGGTTCGGAGGGCATGAGAGCATCATCAGCATCCTTCAAGGTGAGCCGAGCCGAACAGAACCGAACCGTGCGGTGCTGCCGCGGAGGCGAGCCGGGCTAAAGCTTCGCCCGCGTCTCCTGCTGATTCTCCCACCTGGATGAGGAGCGGAGTCAACACGTGTCCGGAGCGGGACGGAGTTCGCGTTCCGGTTCTGGCGCGTTCTCAGACAGCTCCGGAAAGGAACCGAGAGGTCTATCAGCACGAGCCTCGGCGCGCGGGGCTCACATAAACATGGTGCGTCTTACTGAGTCAAACACGGTTCGTCCAGGACGCGGAACCGAGACCAGGCAAGTTTCAAACGAACCCACATCCGGGGACTCATTTCTGCACCGATCCACGCATCCTGCGACCGGAACCCAAAACAGTCGGTCCTGTTAAAGCGTTTTTCAGCTCACGACTCTCTACACGGTTCGGACGCGCGTTGGAGCCGGAGTCCGGGTCAGATGAGCCGGAGCCGAGAGCCGCGGATGGAGGAACCGGATGGAGCGAGAAGGGAGAACCGGAGCGGCGGAGACAGAGACATTTTGTCCCGGTTTAACGTTTTCCAGCAGATGAAACGATCTGCAGGCGCATCGAGCTCTGCGTCTGATCCACTGCAGCACCGGCTGGCTGAGGGGGGGTTAGGGGGAGGAGAGACGGGAGGAGGAGGGGTGAGGGGGGCGGTTTAATCACTCACGCTGAGTTAAAAGACGATTTCTGGTTTTCTGAAATCTTAACGAAACGTCTGTGAGCGGCTCTGGTCGTCGGTCTCCATTTCTCTGTCCTCAGTGCTGAGGCTGTTCCTATAGGGTCACTCAGAGGAGAGAGGAACGGGTTTGCGCTGCATCCGGGTCTCGAGATCAAAGTCAAAGGACAAACAGACTAAATAATGTTTATAAAATAAATCTTAACAAAAGAAATCTAAATTGTTTCAAGAATACCTTTGATATTATTTTCAGACTGGTGACCAGGTGGAGTATCAGGATTAGTGCCTTCATCTACCTGCCATATGCTCCTAATACAGCATGTTGTTATTTTTATGTCATTTTTATTTCCCTCATTAAGACCTCACTGACTAAATATAAGCATTTTAAAAATATTTAAGTTAATTTTTTTAAATAAATACGCTAAATGAAAATAGAATAAAAAGTATTATAATCCTACCTATTTTAATTTGTCCTATATTATTATTATTATTATTATTATTATTACTATTATTATTATTATTATTATTATTATTATTATTATTATTATTATTATTAATGTTGCAATATTTAAAAACTAAAATTAGTCCAACAGCAATGAGCTACAATACCCAAAATGCCTTGTGTAAATGAACTGTAATGACTTTATATTTACTAACTAAAGCCGAATTAGAGCCACAGAGTTGGGATTAAAGTCAGAATTCCAAGTAAATTTAAATACCATTTCCAGAAAAATATTTAAAAATATCAAATATATATAACATAAAGATAGAAAAGTTTGGATTTTACTAGAGAATGTTAAGGTACATGTGAATGTTTGGGACTCTTATTGTGAAGGACTGTAATATTGTTGTTTGTGGACACTGCTACAAAAGTCATCCAAATACTTTATAATAAATATTATTAAGTAATTATAATTTTATATTATTATTTATGCATTTATATATGTTATAATAATAATTTCAATTGAACTTTTATCTCAACACATTTTACATTTTGTCCTTCCCTAGTGGCACTAATACACCATCATACATTCCAGGTGATAACCGAATGAAATGATTAAAGCTTATACTTGTATCTAGATCTCATCCTGTGGCAAACTTCCCAGAACCCCTAGCGGTTTAGGCTGCAGCAGGAGTTTAACTGAAGAATAACAAAAATAAATTGTGTGCAAATGATTGAGGCTCTTATTGTGGAGGACGGAAGGAAGTTCTGCTGCAGGAGTGAAGATCTCAGGAAACACCTCCAGAACCCAAAGATACAACAAGAGCAAAAACACAACTAATTCAGTTGCTAGGATACAGAAACATCTTTATTATATTTTTTCTTCTGAGTGACTCGAACCTGCTTCTTAGATAAGCTGTGTGTGTGTGTGTGTGTGTGTGTGCGTGCGTGCGCGCCTGTGTGTGTGTTCATAAAACTGATTGACCTTTAGAGTAAATCTGATTAAAGGTGCCGGCCGCCTCAGCGACCCGTAGCAACTCGAAAGCGTCCCTAACTCAGGCTGTTTTATGGATTTTGAGCTAAAGTTTGGTTTGTCGCCCTCTGAGCACTAATGATCCAGATCAAACCCAAACAGCTGGAGCTCCATCGTTCCTCAGTTATTTAACTCTCACATAAAATGTTCAGTTTTATCTCTTCAGGTAAAAACTTCAGAGTCACACGATGATCACACGTTAGCTAACGGAGCTAAATGAGCTTCTAACGAGCTCTAACGAGCTGCACTGACTGGTTTCTAGGTAACAGGCTGAAAGGACCTCCAGACTTTAAATAAAACTGCTTTTAGAGAAACCCCAGAAGAAAAAGTGATTAAATCTGCACTTTTAACCCTCTCAATCCCCCCGACTCCCTCCAGCGGCACTCCGTCCAACCTGATTGGTGCTTTTATGGGACGCTCATTAGTTTTTCAGCTGAAATCACCTGCAGGCTGCTTCTGACCAGAAAACAGGTGATAAAGAGCTGCATGACACAAACTAATGCAACAAGCCTGCAACAAAGTCTCTGTTAGGAAGGTTTTAAAGCTCACACCATTAACTGGTTCAGTTTGACTTCTTTAGGTTCAGAGGAAGGCTGAGGAAGAATTCTGTTTTCATGTTTAACACGACCAACAGGTGAAACCAGAGGATAATGAGGGTTTAATGAAGCTCCTTTTCTGCCATCTTTAGATCAAAGTCTCACCACTAATGAATACCAGCTCCACAGACCTTTTTACTCCATTAAAGTTTATTTATTGATATGAAAACCATTAGCTGTGAGCTAAAGCTAGCCCTGGAGCTGTCTGACCTGTAAATCAGAGTTCATCTGTGACCTCCTGTGATTCATGTTTCAGCGCCTGCCTCCGATGAAACGTTACAGAAGCTGCTTTGATAAATCAGCAGAAAAATGTGGCCAACAGCATCGCAGCATCAGTCATGGCTGCTTTTATTTGCTCTGATCGGTATCTGAGCGGCGCAGCGACAGTTAGTGCTGATGAGAGGGAGGCTGGAGTCTCGGCACGCAAGCTGCTCTAACCCTCTGTTCATATGCAGTACACACACGCACACACACACACACACACAGCCATGTGACCTATAAATCCATCCACAACAGTCAGCTCTGGGTTTTATCTGCTTTAATCCGTTGATGTATCTCAAGGTGAGATGTCACTTCATCAGGAAGTATTTTTATCATTTTAAGACATTTAACAATGACGTCATGAATGTTCTGGTTTCAGTGGGCCCACATGTAACTGTACTGGCTCCAGGACTGGGTACCACAAAGGTGATGCTGGCTGACCCAGGTTCCACTAAACAGAACACATGAAGGTCTGAAAACTGAACTAAAACACGGGAACTGATATGAAATCGACGTTGAGGGTGATTTTATATAAAAACACAAAATGTAAAGAGAAAAGAACCAAACAGATTCTTGGAATCCAGGAAAAGAGTCAGAAATTAAAATAGGAAGGCTGCTAGATCCAATCTAATGAACTGAAAAGGTGCTGATACCATGAGAAGATGGGAGGAAGATGTCTTCTATCTGGTCAGTCCATTGGTCCATCTCTCCCATTCTTCTATTTCTTCCTCCTTATCCATGGTTTGATCATGGAGATACCAGGTTAAGGAGGGAAGCACAGGTGTCCCTTAGCCATTCTCCAGCTTCTCCTGGGGGATCCCAAGGTGTTCCCGGGACAGAGAAGATATATAACCCCTCCAGCAAGTTCTGGGTTCTCATCCCTGTGCCTAGAAAATCTCTGGAGGGAAGCAACCATGAGACCTCCTAATCAGATATCTGAACCACCTCAGTCACCACTTTAATGAGGAGGAGGAGCAGATTTACTCCAAGCTCCTCACCTTATCTCTGAGGCTGAGTCTGGGCGTCCTACGGAGGGACAGTTAAACGGCTGTAATCCAGGATCTGGACTGGTGAGGATCTTGGTGAAGTCTTGTAGGAGCATGTTTAGATGGCCCCATAAACAAGATCAACACCCAAATTACTGCAGACCAAGTCCTGATCCATCGGTCCAGCTCTCCAACATCCTACCATCACACAGGAACAGGGCACCAAGATCCCAGAAATACAAATTAGTCATCCTACTTAAGTCCAGCTGAGAACTACAGCCTCAGATGTGGAGAAGCTGACTTTCATCCAGACTGTGAACTGCCTCAGTCAACGCAGAAGGTCATGGCATGAAGACGCCAACAGAACCACATCATCTGCATAGGAGATAAGATCCTGAAGTTCTCAAACCAGATCTTCTCTCTCCAGTACCAGATCCTGATACCTGTTGTCTCCTTCAGGGTCTTCTGGGATCTCCAGGCTTCCATCACCGCTGGCGTCCACCAACAGTGACCCGTTTTGAGACATTTTGGAAAACCCCCTCAGGAGTGTTACTTCAGAACTGCCAACAGTGAGAAACTGGTTTAATCAGTCGACCCCCTCCACCCCCCAGAGGTGGTCCATTAGTTGGGCAGCAGCTCTGAAAATGACACTGGGCGGTTTTATTTCCTAGAATATTATTTTATTTCCCAGCAGCCATGGGCTCCTCTGATTTCTCTGTGTGAAGCAGAACGTTGAGATGAACTTCACCCTTCTGAAGAACGTGAGGATGATGAGTACCCTTCATTGTGTGCACTTCTTTTCACAGCTCTGGAGTTAGCGCTCTAATTGCTATGTCGCTGCCGTTGGAAAATTACTTATTGCACCAATTGAGAAGACCATTATTACTTCAGTCTAAATTAAAAAATGTCTGTAGTTGAAGAGTGGAATGTGGCTGTTGTATAACCCTGCTTCATTACCAAGATCTCATTATCTGGATATCTCCGTGTAGCGGAGAGCCACTCAGATCCAGCTGCTAACAAGCCCTCACAGGCTGATGCCAGCACAGTGATCATCTCTGGCATTTGCCTTCCACTTCCACCTCCTCTTCCTCTACCACCCTGTGTCCCATCCAACGCTCTATCAATTATTCAGCTGTGAACTTTATCTGCTGCTTTACCTCATAAGCCTGCAGCCAGCACCAGAGCACCACAACGGCGCCGAACAGCACCGTGTTAACAGGCCTCATGGTGGCCAAGCCTCGCGAAGAGGACGATTATCTGTGACAGCCTGAAACAGATGCAAGGGAGGCTCGAGTGCTGCAACATGTTGCTCAGCTGCTTTAACGAGGCCCTATAGTGTGTGTGTGTGTGTGTGTGTGTGTGTGTGTGTGTGTGTGTGTGTGTGTGTGTGTGTGTGTGTGTGTGTGTGTGTGCGCGTGTGTGTGTGTGTATGTGTTGCACAGTGGGCATCCTGAAGAATAATCACCTGTTTTCCTCCAGGAGGGTGCATTAATGCAGTCCTTAATTCTCTCTCCCTCGCTCTCTCTCTCTCTCTCTCTCTCTCTCTCTCTCTCTCTCTCACACACACACACGCACACACACACAGCTGTAAGCTCATCATATTCGGGCAGAAATCCTAATCAATGTGAAAACGCTCCAACAAGTCATATCGTGTAAAATCAATCAGGATGTTGCACTTCCCCATGATGCCTATTTTTATAGACGTGAGGTTTCTCCAACACTGACAGCAGAAACAGATTCGGTTTCCTTCAGCAGAATCAGACTTTGGTCTTAATCTGTGTCTTAATCACATCAGATATCAGTTTCTCTGTGTGTTATTGGAAATACAATCACTTTTAGGAACAGCCTTTGTCATCGTACTACAAAAATAAAAATAGTTTGCCTGAAACTACAGAACCCTAGCTCAGGTACGGTATCATGTTATGGGACTTGTCCTGCAGCAGCATGAAGTCATTAGGGTGTTTCTAAAACTCTGCAGCTTCTCGGTTATGAGAGAAATTCATCATGTCTGAATCAGGGTGGAACAGAAGCAGCAGGTTGCTGCCGGGAATAAGACTGGCTCATTTATTATTATTAGTATTAGTACTTTATACCGGGAGGGGGGGTAGCCTAGTGAACTAGACCAATTCTTGCTTTGCAGAGATATATTCACATATATAGGATGGCTTGCCAGGCTAAGGTGGGGGGGAGGGGGGGGCAAACCGGAAAGGGCCACATCAACATCAAATGAGCATGCGGGCCCGGTGGGGTTTGGGGTGGGGCATTACCCAGGGACCAGCGGGGGAGACATGTAGGCGTATGCATGCTGTGCTAAACTCTCACTGTGCAGCACCATAGTTTGTAATTACACGAACCACATAATTAAGGTATTAGCTTAACTTCTGATTTAGTGTAAGCTCCAACTCACCACAATTTTTGTTTTATGCATCTTTGTTTAAATATTTGTACTTCCATTACTTTATTACTTCCGTTGTACTTGGGTTGCAGCTTTTGTATTGCACTGAACCTTCTGGGCCACCGTACCTTTGTTTAGCCTGGTAAAAGATCATTGATTTATAAAATTGCAGCACAAAACACTACAATGAAAGCAAACACTCACAGGTAACAACAGAAACAATAAAATATAAAATCTATTTTAAAAAGAAGATTTAAATTTTAGACTAAATTATAAAGTTTCAAGTCAAATTTTCCCAGATTTTCCTCAATCTATTCAAAGTGATAAATGCCTTTAATGATATCAGTTGTGGAATTCTGAGCTCCTTCCCAAGAAACCTTAATAATATAATATAATATAATATAATATAATATAATATAATATAATATAATATAATATAATATAATATAATATAATAGATTTAAAAAACAAACCTATAAATGGAGACATGAACACATTAGTATGTATTTTTCCTGACATACCTTTCCTATTTTTGTGAAGTCCAAAAGGAACTTAACTTCCACGTTATTTGTCCCTGAGACACATAACAGCAGCTGTAAATATTTCACACTAAATTGTATGGAAGGGGTCTTTTTTAAAAAGTTATTTAATAGTTGGGCCAGGCAGTCTGCAACTTTAGCCACCTGCTGGCTATAATGGTGTATTGAAACCACTCAGAAGAAGAAGAAAGAGTTTTTGCATATAAAAGGACAGAAAATAAGGAGGACGTGTTCAGATTAAGGGTAAAATGTTGAGGAAAAAAGTTTTAAATATTATTTCTAGGAAAAAGTCTTTAAGTTGGTTGTTTCAAGAACAGCCTGAGAAAATCAAACTAAAAATGTTCTTTTCCAGAAACCGACTGGATCTGTTCTGTTTTTAGTATCTGGAATTTTTTAATGAGTAAACAAACAAAATCACTACACATGTACCATTTTTACTAATTTTTAACTTTTTTTCTCATTATTTTGACTTTAATTTAGACACTTCATCATTTTATTGTTGCTCTCAGTGGTCCTAACACGCCGTCTTATCTGCTGCTCTGAGGGTTAAATCTGGTTTTTCATTATTTAATGCAGCGACTCGGTGCTCCTTTAATAGCTTTTCATTCCCGGTTGGACAGGATGAAGTTTCAGGAATCATTTCCTGTGTGTGTGAAACTGCGTTTGGATCTCTCAGGCTGTTCTGGGTTTGTTTTCTGAAGTCTGAGTCTTTTTAAACATAGATGAAGATGGATTCTGTCTGTGGGGGATCCATTTCCCCTCGGTCAGCGGTCACAGTGGGTTTAATCCACTCTTGTGTGGTTTTCTATGGTTTCTTGTGCTTGTGAAATGTTGCTTTATCTCTGTTTGCTCCTTCTGTTCCTTCTTAAGAGCTTTACTAGATGCTTTTTGTCCTGTGAGATGCAGCTAGATGTTTTTTTTCTGACAGGCTAAGTGGAGCTTTTATTCTGTACATTCTGTTTGTGATGAAGCAGCTTCTCCAGCTTTTTGGGTAGAAACCTGATGATGCGTTCCTGTTCGCCTGCCTGAATCTGCTTTAGATTCAAGTTTTCTCAAAGTGTCTTAGAGCTGCATGCTTTGCCTCCTCATAAATATGCAATCCAAACTAATCTTTGTGCAGAAAAATAATCACATTTCTGCCAATTACACACTGGTCCGATGATGTTCTTCAGCTCTGATGAGATCCTCTAAGGATCTGCTGCTCCACTGGATAACTAACGTACATACAGCAGCCAGGTAGGAGCTGCATGAGTCATCAGAAGCCAACATCAGGATTTAATCCTCATAGATGTATTTTTATTCATTAGTCAGGAAAACCTTACGTATACATGGAGTGGGCGGAGCTTAAAACATATGCTGCAGCCAGCCACTAGGGGGCGTCAACTAATTATGAGTGCAATCTGTGTTTAACTGGAAAAGTGTCTACAACAGCTGAAGGATGAACTTGAGTGTGAGGATTGTCTCATAAAGAAAAGCATGAAAATGAGCAGCTGATAACAAGATAAAGAATCGAAACTCTAAGATTTTAAAATGTTACTGATCAAAACAACAAGACTAGTTTTTTTAGACCAGCTCTCCTCAAACGTTTTAGCTTCTAACTTCAGTGACGCCTTTTGTCCCTAAACTAAATAATAACAATAAGCTTAAGTGAATAATGCAAACAAGTTCAACTCATATTGGATCCGTTTATGACTATACTTGTTTATTACTGTAGATAATGCCTAGACCCCTATATCAGTGTCTGGTGACCCAACTAGGGGCTGCAACCCCAACTTAAAAACATCATGTCTATAAAGACCTTCTGAGACTGTTATAGCAGGACCTCATACTGTATAGGTGTTAGGGAAAACATTGTTTCTAAATATTTAGTTCATTATTTAAAATAAAAAATGATTATTTTTAGTAAAATAAATTAATAAAGAGCAAAATTTTTAAGTTTTTTCAAATTCAAATCCTGTTTCCTCAAATAATGGCACTTACACAATAGTATCGGCACTACATGGCCTAGATAGGGCAATGAGTGTTCACTTCCAGGTAGCCCGATAATTTTCCGTCTTTTCAGCCCTCTTCCCAAGACGGTCCGCCTTGGGCTGAAAGCGGTCCAACACACCTCCTGCCGACTGACTGGTCGGTTCAAATTCACGCCTAACATTAAGGGGAAGCCTCCGATTGGTGGATAGAATCAGCCAGCAGGGGCTTCCCGCATGCGTGATTCATTATCATTAAGGGGCCTGCCTGACAGGCAGGGCCCTTATTGCTCTCCACCGGAGGATTTGTTCTCTTTATTTTTATAATTCTTCTTATTCTTCCGTATACGTTAATACAGCCTGAACCGCAGCGTGCACCCCCACATATCTTACATCAAAACGACCGGCTCGGTCGTGGGAGGTGTGCTATTACTTTTCTTAGCGTTTTGAGTTACCATGGCAATGGTATTAGCAAAAAAGTGCGCAAAAACTTACGTTACCATGGCAATGGTATTAGCAAAAAAGTGCGCAAAAACTTACCCCTCATTACATTTGAACCAAAACAAAATGTGCACCCCCACAAATCCTACATCAAATCGACCGGCTCGTTTGGGGGAAGGTGTACTACTACTTTTCTTTGCGTTTTGTGTCACCATGGCAACGGTATTAGCAAAAAATGCTGCGCACAACCACACCCCTCATTACGTTTGGTTGTCATTTCTACAAACAAGTTCACAACCGTACCAAACTTGCTATGTGTCATCACACAAACACTGCCTACACATTCATGTGGTCATTTCTTGAATGTGCCACAGCGCCCCCTACATCCATTTCAAACTTTAATAATTTCTGCAAACAAGGTCACAACGGTATCAATTTTGATATGTGTCATCACACAAACACTGTCTACACATTCATGTGGTAATTTGTTGAATCTGCAACAGCGCCCCCTACATCCATTTCAAACCTTAATAACTTCTACAAACAATTTCACAATCGTACCAAACTTTCTATGTGTCATCACACAAACACTGCCTACACATTCATGTGGTCATCTGTTGAAATTACTTTAGCTCCGCCCCTTTAGAGATGGTTTCCTTTAAATAAAACACGCAATATCTGATTCTCACAAAACTTCACAGAAATGACGTTTGTACACCTAAGAACTGCTCAAAAGGATTTTTTTTCATATTTAGAAACAGCGCCCCCTAGATTTTTACAACCAGCTATATCTCCATAATGCAACATCAGATCTACACCAAATTTTGTGTGCTTTGTTGTGGGTCACTGTTTAACACATCGGTTTGGTTACTGTACACCCCCCACCCCCCCAAAAAAAGGAAGCAGCTATAACATCTGTTTAAAAGCTTGGCTTTTCACACAATTTTAAACACCGGTACTGGGAGCTCAGCAGAGCACTAATGACTGTTTTAGAAGATCACTCATTACACCACCTACTTCTGACATGCACAGTTTATTAGCAAGCTCATAGGACAAGTTGAGGAGGGGTTGAGATGCTGATGATGTGGTGGTGCACACTGGTCTATGACACACGGCCACTACCTTGCGCCACGGGGCAGGCCCCTTTTAAAATTTCTTCAGGAATTTTCTAGTTCTAGATACTGTGGAGTTAACGAGCCTCTGACTGAAGCCGTTTTTTCGCTGTTTCTCTGGAGCACGCACACACACACACACACAGACAGCGCTGTCAGGACACACAGCAATGCAGGACGCAATATCAGAGTGTCCAAAAGCAACACTGCTCAGGCCGCCTTTGCTTAATAAGGAAAATACCGCAGACTTTTCTGCGCTCTTTTGCACCACCCATGTGTTTGTAGATGCGCTCATGACATCACTGATATCTTCGCGCCAATTTTACGCACCAATTTTGGAGACCGCCCATGTACTCAATCACGTCCGCATTCCTTAAGCAGTGTGGAACAAATGCAGCCAGGCTGAGGTGGGCGGAGTGGAGTAAAGTGGAGTGGAACCGATGCTAGTGAGTAAGTGCCATAAAATTCTAAATTTAAGCTGTTATAGCGAATCTGCAAACAAGCTAGGTTTTAAATGCAAACACGGTCACGGAACACTCACCCCTCCCCTCGGGTATCTTCCCAGGTGACACATCTTCCCTCTGTGTCTACCAGAACCGGGAACCCACATTGCCAGAGGAAACGAGCTAGCACTAAACACCAGTCACCGTTTTCTAGGTCCAAACATCTTTTGTTGTCCGTGACTTCAAATAGTGTTTTTCTTTTTGGGACTCTGGTAGTTTGTCCTAAAGTTGAAGTGGTAGCAGCCATCTGTTTCTCCTCTGATATTATTGGGCGGAGAACCTCTCACAACAGTGGTGTTCTGTTGCTAAATACGCGAGTGGAGGACCCAGGGAAGTGCAGCGGTTCAGCGAGACCGACAACCGATCCAATAGTTGCTTTCGGTTCGAGCCGTGTTAAACAAATGCGAGAGAAAAACTTTATTAATTTTTTTCATTTTCTTTTGTCTCCACAATTTATTTATAGCTATATTATGTTAGAACGGCATGAAAAAAAATGTTTTAAGCTAATTTCTTTTCCAAAGTTGCCATTGCAGCTTTAAACAGAATAAGAAATAAAGAGGGCATAAATAAAGATTTCTTCTAAATCTGTTTTTTTGTTTTCTTGTAATTTTCCAGTTTCTTAAACTTGGTTCTTGTGTTCTAAAACAGAAACGTTTAGTTTTTCTTTAATTACACCTGCTGAGGACGGGGTGGAGCAGACCAACAGGAGTAACCTTTCTCCTGCTGAGGAGGCAGGAAGTGGGCGGTGATGGAAACAGAACCGAGCCAGAAGGGGGTCAGAACCCAGACAGAACACAGGAACGTCTCTTAGAGGAAACAGATTTTATCTGCTTTGGGAGTTGTGTGTTTATTGAATGTGTCTGACATCAGCAGTGCGTTTATAAAAGAATCTGATGACCTAAAACTACATTTTAAAATTAGCGTGGGTCTGGAGATTCTGATGTGTTGAATCATCTTCTACAGAAAAACAGCTTCACGTAAACACTTTAACTCTGTGGCTTGTGTTGAGCAGTGACTCGTATTGAGGAATGACTCACATTGTGCAGTGACTCGTAATGTGTATGTGCAGTGACTCAGCAGTGACTTGTATTGATCAGTGACTTGTATTGAGCAGTGACTTGTATTGTAGAGTGACTAGTATTGTGCAGTGACTCATATTGTGTAGTAACTCATATTGTGCAGTGGCTCAGCAGTGACTTGTATTGAGCAGTGACTTGTATTGATTGAGCAGTGACTTGTATTGAGCAGTGGCTCAGCAGTGACTCATATTGTTCAGTGACTTGTATTGATCAGTGACTTGTACTCTGCAGTGACTCGTAATGTGTAGTAACTCATATTGTGCAGTGGCTCAGCAGTGAATTGTATTGAGCAGTGACTTGTATTGATTGAGCAGTGACTCATATTGTTCAGTGACTTGTATTGATCAGTGACTTGTACACTGCAGTGACTTGTATTGTGCAGTGACTCATATTGTGTAGTAACTCATATTGTGCAGTGGTTCATATTGTATAGTAACTCATATTGTGCAGTGACTTGTATTGATCAGTGACTTGTACTCTGTAGTAACTCATATTGTGCAGTGACTCATATTGTGCAGTGACTTGTATTGATCAGTGACTTGTACTCTGTAGTAACTCATATTGTACAGTGGCTCAGCAGTGACTTGTACTCTGCAATGACTCGTATTGAGCAGTGGCTCAGCAGTGACTTGTATTGAGCAGTGACTTGTATGGAGCAGTGACTCACATTGTGCAGCGACTCATTTTGAGCAGTAAACTCGTATTTTGCAGTGACTTGTATTATGCAGCAATTCATATGGGGCAGGTGATAACAGGCAGTGTTGTTGTGGTGACATCATTAGGTTGTTCTTCACACACAAGTCAACTAAAACCTAAAGGATTTTTGTCTTAACGTTACAAATCTTTAGTAAAAACTTCCCAAAGACTGACGGCTGAGTGGAGGTTAGTGTTACTGTGGACTGGGCCCAAAAAGGCCCAAAAAGGCCAACAGAACCCATCTGAAGTGCCGAGTTAAACAAACCCAAAGACTAAATTGGACCACAGCTACAAAGATTAACACCAAACTAAAAGGAATTCTGTTTCCATTAAAATGTTAGAATTCTAATTAAAACATGCAGGAATTCATTTGGTTGGATCAGAAATTCTCCTGCACTAATGAACAAATTACTTCTGAGCTATACTGGGAGGGTTTGTGGAGTGTTTGGTAGAACACTAATGTCCCTGATGTAATGGGCTGGTTGGGAATTAGAGGAGAGTTTTCCAACATCAAGGCCCATTTCTGTCAGAGCTTCAGCAGGAATCTGGTTCCTCTCTGTTGAAAATTGTTTAATTAGAAAAAGTTTTCCTTTAATCAGACCTCTGCTGCTCCACAAGGACACAAACCAGTTGTTAAAGATCACTCCTGCCATCTGCTGGTGAAAGTGCAGATTGCAGCCTCCATCCTCCTGCCTTTGATCAAACTGATCACAGCATCTTTATCTTTAAAACCTACAGGAGCAGATTTAAACATCCGGAATATTTGTGATAAAAAGATCTGGCAGAGTTTTGACTTCCTGCTCTAATGATGACATTCAGACTCTGACCTGATCAATTTCAAAAACATTTGCTATATTTTAGATTTCTGCTTAATGGCTTGATAATTCTTTAAATCCACCTTTATTGTATCTTCTGCTGAAGTTTCTGTTTCAAGCAGACAGACGAGGACAACATGGACAAACCACAGCGATGAAGACATTCGTCTCTTAATTCTGTCTCCTCCTTCTTGGTTCCACACTTTTGTCTCTTTTGACTGTTGCTGACCAGAAATACCAGAAGCTGTTGGTGTTATTTTGATTTTTACTTTTAAACCTTTTCCTTCTCTCCACCTTCCAGCTCCTACTTGATATTATTTTTACTGATCTGGACCTTCTGCTCTAGTCTGGTTTGATGGTTGAAGATATTTTCATAAATGTTCTGAGTCTAAAACCTTAAAAAAGTCAAGTTTCATTCATCCTCTGGTGCTTTTTGGGACAAATATCAGAAACATTTAATTCCACACAGGAAGTTTATTTTTGTCTGAATCTGTCTCATAAATGACCAAATAAATGTAATAAAAATTATATTATTTCACTCTTTAACTGGAAGTTATTATATTATTATTATTATTATTATTATTATTATTATTATTATTATTATTATTATTATTATTATTATCATTATTATTATTTTTATTATTATTATAGCCTTAAATTAATTAATACAAATATTTCAAAACAACATTCATCTTTGCTTAGTTAAAGTAGTTAAATTAGATGATAGACAGACAGACAGATAGATAGATAGATAGATAGATAGATAGATAGATAGATAGATAGATAGATAGATAGATAGATAGATAGATAGATAGATAGATAGATAGATAGATAGATAGATAGATAGATAGATAGATAGATAGATGGATGTAATAAAAGGCTCTTACCTGTGTAGTTTCTGTCATCTGGGGAGGAAAATTAAAAAAGAGACAAAATCAGTTTTATCTGTTTATCCGAGTTGCCAGATTCACCTGCAGATTTAAATCAACTTTTCATTATAACATAACTTCCTGCCTGAATCATGTTATTTACAGGAAATAAATGTAATTTTTGTGGGTTTTTCTTTACATTTTCCACAATAAAAGCTGATGAAATGTTTAATGTGTTCATAGGCAGGAAAGAATAAATGAAACTTCACAATAAAATCATTTTTAATGAATGAATTAATTACATGTTTAGCCTTCTGAGGAGTTTTAACTTGAAGATTTCATCTTAAAAAGTTTGGAAAACGTTTTATTTAAACTGATTTATGAGAATTAAAATTTCATGTAATTTTATATAATAACCACAGTTTGATTTTATTAGCCTCCAATTAAATAGATTTCAATGTTTGATTCAGGCTCAGATTTAAATTGTATTTACTTTAAGGATTTTCAGGAGTCTAACTTGTCCACTCATTCATGCTTTATTGTTTTTATTGTGAATCTTCATTATAATCTGTATAAAAATGCTGAATCTGTTGTTTTAGAGTTCTGCTGAGTTTTTCTCCAGCAGGAGGCAGCGACGCACCACGGCTGCTCCTGACAGAAGCAGAAGAAACCGTTGAGTCTGGCAGGAGGCCTCTTATATCTGCTATATACAGAAATCCATTAACATCCTTTATTAGAGATGAAAAATAGAAAAGAAGCATAATAAATAAACCAGGTTTGAAATTCTGTGATAGAAGAAAAAAATCAGCAGACAATAATTAGCCCAATTTCACATGTCCAACTGTCCTAATAATCCTCTTTCATCTCTTAATACAACCGTTGCCATGGAAACTTCACCCGTTACCATGCCAACACTTCCTTCATGTCTTTGTCTCAACTTTTCCCCATCAGTCCTCGTTTATTTGCAATAATTTGAACAAATTGTTCCAGACGGAGGACAGGCCATCTGCTGCAGACTCTCTCCCTCGTGCTCTCTCTATATCACACACACACACACACACACAGCTGCTAAATTCATTCACACAGACACTCGTCTACCTGACACACAGAAAACACTCTGATTGGCTGCATCATTGGTCACCTATAGCAACGGCAGGAGGAGGCAGGTGTTTGTGATCACCTTTGGGGAGATACTCGGGTAAACAAGAGATCAGGGAACGAAATGCAAAATTATTATATTTATTCTAAATAAAGTTTAGAAACTCCTTTAAAAGTTTTATTTGTTTAAAGAACAAAATGTTAATTTTATAAAGCGTTTTATTTAAACAGTTTTTATTCTGCAAAAATTTACTTTTTCTTGTAGTTTCTTCTCCCCCTTTTGGTTTCATTTGTTTTTCCTGCCAGTTTATCTTATGATCTATGTTCATTTCAGGCTTTCATCATTGAAGAAAGTTTTTACTATTTGACATGAATTTATTTGAATATTTTTGTAGAAAGGCACCGATCCTGCTTTTGAGGGCCGATACTGATTTCCAGTCCCTGTACAGCTCAGACCTGCTGATTTCAACATATTTATTTATCTTGTGCAACTAAAATTAACAGAATGTTTTATTTCTCCTCAATAATTAGAAAACTAAGGTTCTGGATGCAAAAAACTTCCACATTGATGATGTTATCTATTAGCGCTTAGCAGTGGTGGGTTCACTGACCAGCAGATCGGTTTAGAGAAACAGAGATTAGTCCTGACATGATTTATAAGCTCAGAGTCACAAACACACCCAGACTAGCTGTTAGCATATCAGTCCAATCAGAATTATTCTCCTTTTCTCCAAACTGAGGCTGTTCAGGGAGTTTCCCACAGGTGAGATTTGGTTTATGATGGAATTCAGACCAGCTGCCTCTCACCTTTACAGTTTGTTTAGAGCCACAAACTAATCTTCATTGTTTAAATTAAGTTAAGTTTCTTTTTTTTTAGTTTGTTGAGCAAAGTAAATAAAATCTAAAGTAGTGAAATAACATTTGTTTTGGTTCAGAACTTCTCCCTAAATTAGCAAAAAATGAACAAAATTTAGATTTTTAAAATAATAATAATAAGTAAAATGTAAAAAAACACTTAAAACAATAAAAAGTGTTAAAAATATTAAACGTTTAGGAACTTGCATCCTAAATTAGAATGTACGTTAGCGCATCCTAATATCTGAATAAACAAACATAAAATTGTGTCCATTGTTGTTTATGTAAAACTTTAGTAAATAAATAAACGACAGTAAAGTAGCTGTAGAGTTTTGAAGGCTTTGACATTTTTTATCTTTTATTTTTGTAGAATAGTTTCTTCATGTTTTTATGTTAGAGAATTCTGATAAATGTTTACAGCAGTTTGGTTCAAATGTGTTGAAAATGTTTGTTTTCAGGTGAGAAAAGAAATAAAAAATGAAACTGAGATGATTTCATTCTGATCTGCTGATGTTATTAGGGTCAGGGGTCACCTACTGAACTGAGCCGTTCCTTTTTGTTCATTTAGATCTAAATATGACCCCTGTTCAGAGGGAGGGATGAGCCCCATGTGACCCCGTATTGCCCCGGAGCCACAGGTTGGAGGCAGGATGACTGAGACACTCACAGAGGCAGGTGGGTTTGGGAGCGTCCCATTTCCCCAGCTTGGTGCAATGGCTGCTGTTCCTCCCCTCCAGGATGAAGCCGGCATTGCAGCTGTAGTGCAGAACCGTCCCCTCCACCGGCGGTCCCGGAGGCCTCGCCGTCACGCGGCCGTTCTCCAGAGACGTCCAGACCCGCGGACACAGGAGCACTGGGAACCAGCAGAACCACAGGTTTTCACTCACACACATCCAATAATATTCCTGACAGACCATCAGCACCGGTCCAACAGAACCATGAAGCAGCAAATCAACAAAAATAATAATAAAAAATTCCTTCATTAATTTAGACTTTTATTAGATTATTTCCCCTTCATCAGATCAGTTAATTTGTTCATTAACGCTGTAAATCATGAAAACCTGTTAAAACTGGGTCCGTTTTTGTTAGAAACTAAACTAAAACCATAAAAGTTCTCTACAGGAGCAGAGATAAACATTTCCCCCAGAGACGGAAAATAAAGAATCCAGACAGGAACTTTTCCGTCCCGTCAGCTGCTGTTGATTTTCACAGACTCGATGGTTTTTATTTGACTCAAAGACAAAAAACAGGAAGGAGAAAGGGATGAAGTTAGCGGGAATGAGGACACAAATCATCCCGAGCTCGGCCTCTCTGCTCTGGTTTCCTGACAGAACCCGGCTGAGCTCCTGAGATAATTCTGATTAGCTGCAGAGTTGCTGAATCTTCCTCGCAGCACCGAGCTCAGTCAGCTGTTACATAACCCAGAAAGTCCCACTGAGAGCGGGAATAACAGGAAGGGTCGGAAAACCGGACTCTCAGAGACACAAACTCATCAGAAACGAAGGAATCCTTCAGGTCTGGAGCTCAGCTCATCCCTGGTCCTCATCAGCAAGGGATGGGTCACGGTTCTGGGTCCAGGGCCCGGGTTCCACGTTTAGGTTTGTAGTAAAAACGTTTTTATTTAAAGGTTTGAGCAAAACTAAATCTGAAATGTTTCCTGAGGTTTTAACCCGTTAGATTATATTACATTATAATCTATATATTTCACTGAATTTACCTGGAAAATAAAACCAACTGAAAAACTTCCAAAATAAAATGAGATGAATTTGAATATGAACGAAATAATATTTACCTTAATATTATTAATTTACCTTTTATTATAACTCTTGTTTTACAAAATGAATAAAATCTAAAATATTTCATAGATTTTTCTGGGTGTGGAAGTTAAAGCATCTAATAAAGCATCTGTGAGATGAAACAGAACCAAAGTTCTGAAGTTAAGGTTAATATTGTTTTTAGGAGGTTTTGTTTTTGACTTTAGACCAGAACAAAAGCTCTGTACCAGGATGGGCTGGACTCAACCAGAGATTCACCCAAATATCTGCTATCAAACAGGAAAAGGGGTTATTTTCCACACTTCTGATTTATTCTAATCAGAATTTAAAATAGAATCCTGTTTTTGAGTCGTGCAGCAGAAGCAGGAGGTTCTGGTGATCCTGCAGCTGACTCGTGGATCCCATTCTGGGTCTGCTTGTCATCGGCTATTTTGGGAGGAAAGTCTGTAAATGCTGATTGAAGCGTAGCAGCACAAGCGCCAGAAAACTCCCTCAGGAGACGAGGTGAGAGAGACGGAACGCTGCAGGAGATTTTCTCCAGGTGGACGCACAATCCACACCTCCCAGTTAAGCTGCTGGTAAACTACCAGAGCCACAGCATCCATGTCCACATCAAACTTTTAAATCCTGCAGGTCTGAAGGGACGGGTGAGAGGAAAACACGAACCATCCCTCAGAAATCCATTAAGAGTAAAAGCAAGGTGCTGGAAATGGAATGCAGCCGGTGATTCTGCACAAACCTTTTAGGAGCCCAGGCTCCAGGTTAGCTGCTGCATCAGCAGTTTAGAACATGGAGGGTTGATTTCCACACGTTTTCAGGTAAAAAAACAAAATATTACAGATTTATCGTTCGTCGATTCTGATATTGATCAGGTAAGACTGGATAATTAAAAAAATATTGATATAATTTCAAACAAGACACCAGATGACGCAGTAACGTTTATATCTATATAAATACATAACCAGTGATTTTATAGAGTTAGCGGGTGTCGCTACCGCTAGCTTGCTGCTTCTCGCGGTCATTATACGTGTTCTTACGTGTTCCATGATAAAACTTACAGAAACGTTGTTCTAGATTCATAAAGGTCTGTGGGTTCATGTTCTGCCCTAAACTTTACATCTTAGTTTCTCATTTCTGGGGGATGTTGGTGTTTCAGGGAGCCTTTTCGTCATGACTCACTGGTTTTGTTTCTCCTGGGTTTTTTTGTTGAGGGACGGGTCGAACGCCTCGTATAACTGGGTAGCAGGTACGGGGGCCTGCAGCTGCCAAAATACCTCAGAAACATACCTTTCCCTACTCCCTGTTATGAGTGAATACTGTGAGATTCCAGCCGTGCATAACTGAGTAAAAATCTATTTAATTAATTAGTAGAAGTATTTTAATTAGCAAATCATGATATGCTTTTTCCTGGGCAAAAAAATATACTATTTTATCATAAATAATATGATATGGCCATTTAAACCATTTTACATTAATAATAATATTATAAATAAAAGTGCCTGTGTGGCATTTGAGACATGGAGCTCTGATTTTATGTAAATATTTTACGAGGAATGGATGGATGGATGGATGGATGGATGGATGGATGGATGGATGGATGGATGGATGGATGGATGGATGGATGGATGGATGGATGGATGGATGGATGGATGGATGGATGGATGGATCATTAACTTGTATTCTAAGTGACATTAGCATGCTAATCACTGTCCCTTGATTACACACAACTTTCTTCCTGCACCAAGCCCCGCCCCCAGACGATCTGACCAACCAGCAGACCGAACCTTCTCATCTGGTTTGTGTTTCATGTGCATTTTTTTTCTGTGTGGACAGAAACTGAACCAGGGGAAAGAGCTACAAGTTAACTAAATTATGAACCATTTCAGACTAGAGGTCACTTGTAAAAAAAAAACACAGACTTCCATGTAAGCAGCATCAGAACTCCATATTAATACCCGTTTAAGGTGAAACTTGATATAAAAGTTTATAAACAGCATCACATCACACACACACACACACACACACACATGTGAAATTTAGAAGATTAGAGCAAATTTAGAACACACCTTGGTCTTCACTCACACTAGCTGTTAGCTCATCAATCCTGAAGTACATTGACGCTATTTCACTGAACAGAGGCTGTTCAGGAAGCTACCTACAGGTAAGATAGGAGCTATATATAACTTTACAGAGACAGGGGCGCGTGAGGGCTCCTGTCCTGCTGCTGCTGGTTTATTCTCACCAACATCAACATCAGTAACGAGGAGAACACTGGAGAAGCAGGATGGTGTCAAGATGAAAGTAGGATGAGAATCAGAAGAAAGGACTCACAGCATCTGCTCTGCTGTGTCATGTCCGTCCACGTGCCGCTGGGTAAACACTTCCTGACCTTTGGGCCCACGATCACCCGGTTTCCTCTGCAGATGTATTCTATCTCGTAATCCACAGGCAGGATCTGAACGCTGCGGATCTGTGAAGGAAGCAGAGTACGACATGTGATAGATGCTGGTTCTTCCTGTTTCTGACCCTCTGGAGTCAGAATCTGAATCAGGGCTGGAAAACTACAGATTTAAATTCAAGTGTCAAATTCTGAGTTTCACCATCGTCAAATTTGCTGTTTCCTTGTTCTACCTGCAGCCAAACACCTGGACCGTTGCACGCTAATGATTATTTACAGGTTAGCTGAGGATTTTAGCAGCATTACACACAGTAAGAGCATCACGCTTTCATCATTCGTTCAGAACATTTAAATAACTCTCATAGGAACTCATAAGTAACACGAGCTGCTGTCAGATATTACCACTAAAATCCAGGTAATCCGTTCCTAAATCAGCATATTAGTTGCATCAGGAGGTCAAGATTAAAGTCAAAATGTGGAGAAAAAACTAACAAATGATGCTTTTACAGGAACCCAGCTGTGTTTTTATTATCTAACTGATAACTCTCCAATCTAGGCCTTTATTTCTGTAGAACCCCGTTTTCTTCACTCCTTCACAGTAAGAGTCTCCAAAGTTTATAAAAAGGTTCGTAATTATTGTTCTGTGGTAAAACTCCTGCTGTGGCAGCCCGATCCGCTAAGGGTTCTGGGAAATTATTAACAGGTCGTGTTTGGCTCTAAAGTCCAGCTTTAGTTTTTATTTTCATTTTAGTCTCAGAATAACAACTTTATTCCTGACAGGCTGATTTTGACTGGTGCTGTGGTGTTTTAGGATGTGACATTCCTCAGGAATATAATCAGGATTATAATCCAGCACCTGCTCCTGAGTGAGGCCTCTGTAGCGGATCCCCCCGTCCCTCGGAGGCCGGATGATGGCGCAGCCTGGGAGACGAAGACGGCGTGAGAGTTAAAACAGGACAACAACACGTTTCAGCTGAATCCATTAAGCTGATTGTAAACAGAAAGATTCCTGCACACAGATTACCTCCAGATGATGAATTATGGATTGGAACAACGAGCCCCGGGAGAGCGCCGAGGACGACCAGGAACAAGAACCAGGCCATTTCTGGATCTGAAAAACATGGAAAAGACAAGGGGGGGGAGGGTTAAAGCATGGAAGCGTGGTTGGGAAATGAAAGGAGAAGGAATCTCCCTGCTGCGCTGCTGCTGAACTCACCGTTTCCTCAGCATTTTCCTTTTTCACTACATCAAATTTTGAGCTGGAGCTCCATTTTCAGACTGAACTCTCCGCCTTTGTGCCTCTTCAGCTCAATAACAGTCAGTTTGTCTCCATTTAAAGGCCACAAGTACAAGGCTTTTAACACCATTTCACAGAAAAATACTTTTTCTTCAGTTCGAAGAAGAAAAATATCTGGAAACACTTTAAGGGATAAAACGTCAAATAAAAGTTAAAAGTAAACATCGCCTTTGGCTGTTTGCTGGCCAAAAGACTTTTATTGTCCAGGTGGAAAGACTCTCACCTGCCAGCATGTGGTCATGGGTCCTGAGGCTGTGACCCATCACACCTGGAGAAGATCAGGGACACGATGAGGGGCTCAGTTAGCAAATTCAGTGTGGTATTGTTGTTGTTTACGTTGTATTTTAATGGTGTCTGTTGATAAGTTTTCATAATTGTTTTTACTTCTTTTATAAGATTATCTGTATTTTGATTTAGTGTCACTTTGTCGCCTGTTTTATGTTTGCTGTCTTTGATCCAGTGTAGCGGGGTGGGGGGGTTCTGTATTATTCATTCTGTTCTGTTTAATTATGCTGTTGAAAATGAACAGAAAGACCTTCTTCAAAATAAAAGTAAAAACTAAATGGAAGAAAAACCTGCTCTGTCAAGTTTTTCATTACTCTGTCAAATTTATTATTATTATTTGACTGAAAAATCAGTAGATTGTTAAAAAAAAACTTAAACAATAAATCCTGAAAGATAAAAAAAGAATGAGGAGATCTTATAATAAAGCTCCTGATTTATTAAAGTCAAATGCCAGGTTTAAAATTCAGTAAATGATTAAATATGAGTATTTAATGTAAAATAAACAAATCAGGCTGATTCTTCTCTGCTGGCTTCAGCCGGTCGGTGGAATAAAAGGTAAATAATCTACTAAATGAAATAATTAAGAAAATTATAAATTAAATCACGATTTTAGATAAAAAAAATAAGGAAAAGAAACTTTTTGAAATGAAACGGAAATTTTAAACATTTATAAAACAAAAATGTGATGTTTCTAATTTATGTGGTAAAATAATCCAAACGTGAGCTTCTGATGAATCAGACTCCCTAAAGCAGCTTTTCCTAGCCTAGTGAACTAGACCAAATCTTGCTTTGCAGAGTTTTATAAAAGTAAGAGTTTTAGAAAAAATGTACATTAAAATAATAAATGATTAATATTACTCTAAGTATTCTTCTCATTTGACCCACTTCTCTAAATGAGTGTTTATGTATGGAACTGCACCGATTCTGGTTCTGAGGGCCGATGCAGATTTCTGACCCGCCGATATAGTTCTGACCACTTCCTGTTTATCTCAACTGACCATAACTAAAGCTGCAATGGTAAATCTGGAAAACAGATTAGCTTAAAACATTTTTTTCATGCCTCTTAACAACGTTCTAACATAGTATAGCTATAAAAATATTGGAGAATAAACAAAAAACAACAAAAAAATAAATAAAGTGGTTCTCTCGCATTTGTCTAAAAACCTCCGCCAACAACACGTTTTGGACCAAAAGCAACTATTGGACCATCCAATTGTCGTTTTCACTGAACCGCCACACTTCGCTGCATCCTTCACTCATTACAGAAGGAGAAACAGCCGGCTGCTACCACTTCAACTTTAGGACAAACTACCAGAGTCCCCAAAAAAAAAAACACCATTAGAAGTCACGGACAACAAAAGATGTTTGGACCTAGAAACCAGAAACTGGTTTTTAGCGCTATCTCATTTCGTCCGGCATCGCGGGTTTCTGGTTCTGGCAGAAACGTGTCAGGGATGATACCTGAGGGGAGGGGTGAGTGTTCCGTGATCGTGTTTGCCTTCAAAACCTTAGCCCTTTTTATAAGACACACCGTGCCGGCAAATCAGCGTAATATTACCACCATGGCGGCATCATGTTGCGGGAATTTTGCGGCATTCGTGCCGCTACGCTTGATAGTAATATTGCTGTAATATTGCGGCTTTGCCGGTCTTATAAACGCACATTAAGCCTTGGCGCAAAAGAGGGAGGTGTCATGATCACGTGATGAATTAATGCCGAGCTCCGGCCGGGAACTATATTGAAAATGAAAGTAAACACGCTCTTATGTTTCGTTTTTGTAAACAGAACCAGCTGAGATGATAAACTGGAGCGTTGCGGTGCTCCGGGAGCTTTTCTTCATTAGAGCTGCAGCTCAGATCATCTGACAGTTCACAGGGATGGTGGATGACACGCCTGTAGCTGCTTGTGGAAAAAAAAAACTTAAGGAGCGCGGCTTTGATCGCAATAAAAAGCAAGTTATGTCCAAGATAAACGGAAGTCCGCAACAGTGCAGAGACCGCCCCCATACCTCCTTTATGCCGCCATCGTGTAATCTTTTATAAAACGGACATGATTGCGCTCCACGGTCTGAGCTCTTATAAACGACCTTAGGCTCCCAGGTGCCGCATCGACGCTGCGGCAAATTTGCGGCACTGTTTTATAAAAAGGGCTCTAGATTGTTCTTTAGATTCGCTATAACAGCTTTAATAACATACTCCTAATTTCAGCCTTTTTTATTTCTGATTAACTTGAAAACTATTATTCGGGAAGTTAAAACATCCATGTAGAAGGTCTGCTGTTGCTAGCGTGAATTAACTCTTAGCGATGGTGAGTTCATGGACCAAAAAATATCAGAAAATCTGATTTTTGAGTTTCAGCTTTGGACGATCGTCAATTTGGCCGATCAGGATGAATATCAGCCGATTCCAATCATTGGTTGATTTGTTTTGTTTTATATAGATTTTATTTCATTTTATAATGAGCAAAATAAAGTTTAAAACCAGGATTCTGATTATCTGATCCGTTTACCTGAAACTAAGTGAAACTGTTGAATATAAAAAGTATTTTTTTGTTTAAACTCTTTGTTGTAAATCCTGATTATTTAAAATCATCAGAGGCATCCTGGATGTTGGAGGATTCTCTTGTATCCTTAATCTAAAAGCAGATAAAAACGTTTGATCTTTTCTGCCCCTAAAGTATCAGGAAACAGAAAACTTTGTTCTTTCATTAAATGCATCTTGATCGTTAAAATTCCATTTCCATTTCTGCATGAATGAGTGACTTAAGACACCCTGAAGGAGCTGAAGCGGACCAATGAGCAGAATTCCACCTACAGGAAATCTGGAGGTTTCTGATTGAAGAATCTATTATTATTGCTGGATCTGTGGATTATGACATTCTTCTGGGAGATTTCTGAGCAGATTTTGATGAAACCCATAAACCTGCAGCCTCAAACCCCCCAAACCAACTGGATAATAATACAAGTTAAGACAAAATGCAGCTATTTGCATTCATGAATCAGACGTGTAAAAACAAGAAGGATCAACAGAAATGTTAAAACTGCAGCCAGATGCTCATTATGGTCTCCATGATAACCACACACCTGACCTGACAGCTGCATTAATAACTAAGGTCGATGACTTAGGGCAACCCAAACCCGAACTCTGAGGGGCCCTGAGAGGACACCATCCTACAGCACTGAGAGACACAACAGGCAGAAGGAGACTCACACACCAACATTTACCTGTATGATGACAGAGTGACATCATCAGCTGGCAGGTAAACAGTCGGTGTAAAACCAACAGAGACCAGAACACCCTTACAGTGCAGACCCCTTTAAACTCTGGATGGTGTTTCTACTGAAGTACCTGATCTGTAGAGCCCCAAAGGGGGCGGGGCTTCCTCAGCTGCATTAAGTCACAGGTTTGGTATAAATGCAGGTTTTCATATCTACGGGGCGTAAAAACGGACAAAAAGGGCAAACAGAATAGT
Source organism: Aphyosemion australe (assembly GCA_006937985.1). Lineage (NCBI taxonomy): Eukaryota > Metazoa > Chordata > Actinopteri > Cyprinodontiformes > Nothobranchiidae > Aphyosemion > Aphyosemion australe. The sequence goes on along the minus strand of SSNS01000288.1, from coordinate 589,029 downwards.
GATGCTAACATATCCACTAACTTTATAGGTCAGGGTGTGTGCGTGTGTGGGGGGGATAAGGTGGGACCTACATGGACCGATAAGAGGATGAGGACATGTGGACAGCTGGAGACGCGCTCAGCTCGGGCCTGTCGGACCGACACCTTAACGCCGCGCACACGATCCACGTACCGGATGTTTCCCGCTTATCCGCGCGGGACTCAAACAAATCGACCCAAAAGCTGCATTCCGTGCGCGGCGAAGCGCGAACCGCTGAGCCGTGAGGGTCACGGCGAGGCTGCCACCAACCGTATTCAGCCGGTAGTTACCGTCTGCCGCTGACCGGCCTGCAGTCAAAGGAAAGGCCGAACACACCGAACCGAGCCACTACGCGTGTGGGTTCTGAAGCATAAACCGGATCGGGTGGAGGTCTGGATCCGGGCCTGCTGAGCACATCTAATATGCAGAGTGACATCTGTCCACATCACCGCCGGCTGCACCGCAGCAGCGGGGCCAAACGGACCCGAACCGGAGCGGGTACTTACTGTTGGTTCGACGCGTCCAGGCGGGATGAGGAGAGCCCGGGCTGTCGGATTACTCCCAGAGAAGATGCATCTCTGCAGCGGGCTGTATGGCTTTTAGAATATGGCTGTAATCTGCAATCCGCTCCGCGTAAACAAACCCTCTAATCCAGCTTCCGGTCGGTTCCGTGTGTTGCAGCAGCGCGTGGAAGAAAACAAAAAACACAAGAAACGAGAAAAATCCACACACATAAAAAAGATCCACATAAACGATGGAACGGATTCCGCTCACTCCCTCCGCTCTCCTCCCCCCTCTCTCTCCTACAATCCTGCTAATTCGCGACGTCATGATGGAGACGCACCGTGCGTAAAAGCCCTCACGCGCCCATCCGCCTCCTCCGTAACAAACGAGCATCCTGCGTCCGCAGCAGAGATCTGATGGGTCCAGAGATGCAGCTCTGGGCTGGGGGAGAAGTTCCCACTCGTCCCGCTGCGCCTTTAAGCTGAAAAGCTCTTATGAGCTTAAACTAACGACCGGTTTACTCCTTCACTGCTCCTCCATCAGAACCGGGCCGGATCTGCGTCCTGCTGAATTATTGAAGGAAGGAGGAAGACATCAGCTCTCCTGCATCCATCTTCCTCCGCCTTCACGTTCAGCTCGAATAAAAAGAGACAAATAAATAAATAATGCCAGCAGCTCCAGAGGCAAACATCTGTTTATTGGTTGCACGTGTGAAATGGGGAGTGACAGTTGGGAATGGTTTACAGCTGTTGGTGTGTTTCAGTTTAAATGAGATTTAAATACATCTGCAGGAAACATCTGTACAACTAAACGATCACATATCCACCCAGCGGCACGCATGGATCATACCTACCAGCTCAGAATACTTACAAACATTTACAGGTCACATGTCTGCATTTTAGGCAAAATAAACATCAGAATTCTTCATGTTTTATCAGGAGTCTTATTATTAAAAAAAACAAAACATAAAAAATGTCTGACTTATTGTGTCCAACGACCATCTCAGCCAGAGGCACACAAGTTACAGCAGGAGCTTTGTTCAAGGCAAATAAACAGGAGTGTTGTTGCAACGATAAATAATACAAATCTGCAGTCACAACTTAAATAAAACAGCTTCTTTATCTGTTCGTTTAAAACGCCACAAACGGCCATTAAAATGTCAGAAACACCAGTTAAAACTTCAGAAACGCCCGTTAAAAGGCAGGAAGGCTTCAGAAACGTTCGAAAAACGTGTCCCTGCTGCCAAAAGCGCCTCAGCTCTATGAAACTCGGGAGACAAATACAGAACGAGACGTGCTTTTGTCCTGCAGGAACGCTTTTGTCATAGTTTCCTGGCTTGGTGAGTCATGTGACCCCATTGCCTCGTAGCTGATTGGGCGTGACATGATCAGATCAACGATTAGCCTGAGAAGATAAAAAGATTCTAACTTTAATTTGTCAGTTCAAACAGGGATTATTTTAGCGTTTCTCGTTGTTCCGTCATGCTAAAGGAACAAGTTCTACCCAGAAGCCCCACAGGGAGTGGATCTAGACTGGGGGTGGGGGGGTGTAGTGTTAGTGCTGTTACGATCGTGTCAGTGTTAAGCACAAAGGACATGAGCTGATTTACATTTTACTACAGAATCATTCCGGTTTTATTCCCAGCTGTTCGGTACCACCTCTCTCTCCTGGAACTCGTGGGGTTTCTGTGACCTCACAAGCTGAAGCTCCGGTGGTGCTGCTTGGAGAAATGCTGCTGGCGCTCTCGGGCCGACGGCTCCATCAGTCTGTCTCTTTTAGTCATCACTCCTCTTTCCTTCTCCCCTTCATCCCCAGTTACACTCCCAACATCGCTGAGGTCGCCCAGGTGCTCAACAGAGTCGTATTTCTCCAAATCGGAAGCGATGGTCTGCAGGCTGAAGACGGATAGGGAATCTGAGCCGGCTCGCTCCCTTTCCTTCCCATTTTCCGTCTCTTTGTATCGCTCCAGCAGATCCACGGCTGCATCCAGTCGATCTTTCCCCATGGCGCTGCCCCCACAGGCTCCGTCTTCCTCCTTTACTCTGGCGTCTGACTCGGCCCCAACTGGGGGGCTCCGCCCACCACAGACAGTGGGAGGTCCTCCCTCAGCTGGGTCCCGCCCCCTCTGAGCGTGGATCTGCTCGCTGATCTGCTCCAGATTCCTCAGAGCAATGGAGTAGCGGGTTTTCACTTTGGACACGTTATGTTCCAGCTGCATCACTTTGGCTTTGTGCTCCTGGAGATACAGAAAACCATCATCATTGTCATCATCTTCATCACCATCATCTTTAGCACCTATAAAGCATCTAATGGCGCATTAACATCCGGCCCGGTTCGGTCTTGGTTGGGTCGGCCCGCCCCCGCATAGCCAGGTTTTGTTCACACCATGATGACTGTGGTTCACACAGCCTTCTCAGGAATGTGGATGTCTCTGAGTATGTGGGCGGGGCAAAAGACGTGCAGATAAATCTGTGGTATCCTCCTTAACTCCATACTATGCAACTTTTTTATATTTCTAAATCATGTTCTCGAGCCAGTATGTGCTAAAACGACCCTTTACAGGGTTAATGAAATGTCACTCAGACCTCCACTGTCTCTGTGGCCAGAATACCGCATTTGCAACTTCACTGGGGTGGGCCGCTCCCTGCTGGACTTAGAAAAAATTCAGCTGACATACCTGGCACTGCAATCTGCTTCCTGCATGTTTTAGATCATGAACACAGCTGATTTGTTTGATTTAGTGATGAATCGCTCCTGTGTGCACTAATGAAGGCTGAGGAGACGTTTCAGCAGTTAGATTAAGGTGTTAAAAAGAGAACGCACAGCGAGGAGATATGTTTTACTTTTGATAACGCACACTAGGGGGTGCTAAAAACAAGCCAAAACTGCCAAGTGCTCCTTTAAAGAGCGGGTAACACCTAAATCAACTTTTTTCTGCTGATAACCTTCATAGATGAGTGTCTAATCCTTTTTTTACCTCCAGGATGTTGTTTAACTGGGCCTTCAACTCAAAGTAAGGTTTGGACTTCAGGATGACTCGTTTCAGAGACTTCTGCAGCATCTGGACCCGAGCCTCGGCCTCCTGACAGGCGTGCGTGACGCGCATGTGTTCTCTCTCACTCCGGATCCGCTCCTCTTCAGCTTCATTCACCTGCAGGACAAACAGGAGCAGCAGTTTCCATCAGAAGCACTAAAACACCTTAATCTGACAGTGATCCAGACACCGAGTGTGCATGTAGGGATGCTCCGATACCAGTTTTTTCCAAACCGATACGATACCGATGCTTGGATCTGAGAATTCGCCAATTACCGATACTTCTACCACACAAAAAAATGCAATGAATTGGAATACAGGTTTTATTTTCTTCTCTGCTTTCAACAGGAAAAGACGTTGAGTTAGATAAAAAAAAAAAAAAAATATATATATATATATATATATATATATATATATATATATATATATATATATATATATATATATATATATATATAAATAGAGCTCACATTAGGTGAAACATTTTCTGTGAAATCATTGCACAGTTTTCTACAAACAAAATGAACTAATTGGCACCATCTCCAGCTTTCATGAACATAACATTTATGCACCTATCGCAGTGTCCACATTTAAATCAAACATAAAACTATAGTCAGCATGCAATAGTGTGGACTCTGAACTAAGCTTTGTTGGGAAACATGAGCAGCAGGTTCTTTTTGATGAAAATAATCATCTCTGCATTTTCAGGTGTGAGCCTGTTGCTGCTTTCATTCACAATATTTGAAACAGCTCTCCCTATTTGTCAATATAGAAAACTACACTTTCAGGCAACTGGTATCGGTACCTGGTATCTGTTAACTTTTACCGATACTGGTATCGGGATACCGGTATCGGCCCTCGGTGCATCCCTATGTGCATGTTTAATGCTTACTGCTCCTTCATGTAAAGAACTGTTTAAGCCAGTAAATCCCATCTCCCTTCCCCTGGGGTCCAGCATGTTTTACTGTTTTCTGTTTACTGTTTTGACTTTAATCAGCAGGTGAATACCAGGCTTCTGCAGAGCTTGATGAGCTGCTGAACAGGTGAATCGTGTGTGTTGGATTATGTAAACAACTCAAACATGTTGGATACCGGCCCTCGGGGAAGGGAGTTGGTTCTCACTGGTTGAAGCTAATAAACACCTCAGCTATTTTACCAGCTTACTGATTCTGTTCGTTGGATTCATATTTCCTGTTTGTAATAATGCACGCAGCTCAACTATCTTCACTAAGATTCACTCAGATTAAAATGTTTCCACCCAGAATCTGAGTCAAATTACAGCAGAGCGATGATCCGTTAAGGAGGAAATGACCAAAACCAGGAAGTTTGTCTGTAATGTGACTTCCTGTGAGTTGCTGTCCACTGTGTACTCAGCCCTGTGTCAGCTGGCTGATAGTTTTCTTTACCTTAGCGGTGGCGTGGTTCAGCATCTCCTGCCAGGTGGGATCCAGAGTGTTCTTGCCGTCGGCCATCAGGCCCTGCTCCGCTACGTAGACCATCTCCCTGGCAGCCGTGTGCATAGAAACGGCTCGCTCATAGCTCAGCGCAGCCTTCTGGGTCTCCTGCTGAGCCTACAGGGAACAGAAGATCCTTTTACAGAGGCGGACCAGGACAACAACTCCACTCCACTGATCAGAATAATATCCAAAGGGATCTCAGTCAAAATATGGTGTTTCATCACAGGTTGGGCTTAAAGAAAAATATTCATGTAAAGAAGATGATGGAGACCCAAATCTGAGACTTGGCCCACAAAGACACGAGGTTTGACTTAGAAAAAAGAGCCTCATTTCTGGTTAAAAGAAGTTGAATTTATCTTTAAATAATATAACAAAAATATTGTGTAATCTAAAGTAAATAACAACCAGGTAATAATTGGACTTATCAGGGCATCAAGCAGTTAGATTTATAGACTCCAGACAGAAATGATTCATTCATTAATACCTCTTTAGCAAGGCGACGAGCTTCATAATAAGGTCTTGCTTTTTCTATGCAGCTGCCGAGCTGAGAGCTCTGAGCATTCAGCTTCCTGGCAGACTCCGTCAGGATCTTCCTGTAGCACGATCTGGCGTCCTTCATGGTTAATGCATGAAAATGAAAAGATTAGATTTACCTCAACTGGAACGGCTGATCGCATTTCACGCAGCAGAACAGCTGGAAGTGAACAATCAATTCGCTGAGTGTCAAACAATCACCAGTGATATCGTTTCCATTTTAAGAGCCCCACCTTTTCCATAAATCACACTGAGTGCCTTATAAGTAGAATATTAAACATTTAGAGCAAACAGCTGTTATGTCAACATTAAAAGTATTTATACTACCCTTTTTCAATTCTAGTTAATCAAAAATAACAAAAAATTGGAATTTAAAGTTTAATTATCCTCATATATTTTGTCTGTTCTACAGTCTAAACGTAAGATAATTACAAGTGTGTGTGTGTGTGTGTGTGTGTGTATGTGTGTGTGTTTTCAATGATTACTCACATCCAGTTCCAATTCCAGTCTGTTGATTTCTGCACTGGCTTCATTAAGGTGCTCCAACTCCTCCTGTATCACACATAACAATAATGGCAACAAATACAACAGAACCAAAACAAATATAACTACATATTTGAGGATAATATTTATCATAAACAAACTGGAACCGATGCCCTGAGCAGGCGATAATCCCTCTGATCCCAACACCGGATTAACAAAGATTATTGCTAAATGTAATTAAGATAAAGTCCTTCTAAATAATGAATCATCCGTGTCTCATAATCTAAAATAATCCCGGTGGTAATCGGACCCTATGAGTCACATCTACCGTTTTGATGGTGGTTAGATCATCGCTGATAGGTAACCATCAGCGGCCGGTGGTCTCACCTGGATCCGGGGGTCCAGCTCCTCTTCATACGGACTGTGCAGCGGTTCTCCGACACTCCTTTGTTTTTCACCCTCCCTGCAGATGTCTCTCAGCTCCATCTCCGCCTTTGCTCCGTTAGTTTCCCCCGCTTTGATCTCATCATCCTCCTCACCGGGAGTCACTTCCCTCCACTCCCCGACATCTGACTCCCCGGAGCCGGCGGGGCTTTCTCGCAAGTCGCCTGGCTCCATTCCAGGCCGGGCGGCGTCTGCGACTTTTAGGGTCGTTCACCCAACGGACGCGGCTTGTTTATTTTACAAACCCACTCCACCGACCGGAACACAAGCAGGGGTGAATCAGAAAAATGTTCCAGAAGAGAAGAGAACTGGGTTTGAAACAGTAGCCATTTTACATCCCATAAAAACCCTTTTCAGCCGTTAACCTAGCCTAGCCTGCTAGCAGGCTAACACCGTAACGGTTGTGTTTCAGCAAACGGATGAAAACTAACAGCTACCGTGAAGTAAAAAAAATAAGGATGCTTATCGGTGTGACCCCCCTTTAAGCCTCCTCCATCATCCATCTCTCACCAGCACCCCAAGCACTAAAGCTAGGCTAGCTAGCGGGACTGCTCGGACTCATCATCACAAATGAAAACAGCCCGACTCCTGCAAGAAAAGCTCACGAGTTTGAGTTTGAACCTGGGCGGCCACCGTACACCACAAAACACTGGATACAGCGCTTATCTAAACACCACAAGTCAAAAGTTTTCAAGTTTTTCACATTTTATCGGTTCTAACCAGTAATGTTAGCTTAAAATTTAGTCTACACGGATTAAGTTGTTTACTTAAAAGGAAGTAAACTCAAAATATTCTTCAAATTTCACAATCACAGTATCTCATAGTTGCTGTGCAGCATGTTTCTGCTGCATTTCTGCACACATTATCCTCATAACAAGATAATGTGCAAAAGTCTTGAGCAATAGTTTAAAAGGTATTTCGGACGTTATCTTTGGACTTTGACATGTTCTGCATGAACCTTAAAAAGTTTTTGTTTGGACACTGAAGTTTGACTTCTACAACATTTAGACAGATATTAGCTTAAAACCTGTTTAAATAGAGCTGTTGGCTGATATACTTGATCAGCTAGGATGATGATACAACTCATCCTCCACCTGTCCCTTTCCCTGTGCTACACAGAGCCAAAACCTGCAGAAAACAGACTGTTGGTCACTTCAGCAAATCAAGGACAGATCTGGCTGCTTGGAAGGAAAATATGAAATCACTAACATCTTTTGGATTCAAATAAAAGAATATAAGTTTTTATGAACACTAAACAATAGAAAAGAGAACAGAACTGTAACGAAACAAAAAAGTAGTTAATTATTTATGATTTTATTCCAAAACATTTCCCATACCCAAGTGTTTTTTACAAACCCGTCAGAATTTTACACAAATTTATCAAAAAACTGTAAGAAGGAAGAGTTGATTTCACAGAAAACACAAATTACATAAGAAAGGACAGAACCGCTCCCAAACTAAAACTAAAGCACGAGTCGTGTTTCCTTTGGTCACAGATTATCAGAGCCTCCAAATAATTTAAACAAAAAGGCAAACTAAGTTTCTGCACCAAGAGCATCCATGTGCACCTTTAGTCTCCTATAAAAAACAGATCTCTGGTGTGTTACAGCAGATGTGTGATCATAAAAAAGGGTTCAGGCTGAGCTCTGAACTGTCGGACGTTTTAGACTCGTGAGGAAACCTGAGTAGCGTCGGCAGGAAACACATTCTGGATCGTCGATCTTTGGTCTGGAAGGATTTACTCTAATGAGATTTAAACAAAAACAAAGACTGCAGCATTTGGAAAGCTAATCCGGATCATTAGCTCCAGGTGGGATCGTACTGGGTCCAGCCAGGAGGCGGGGCCAAGTAGATCCTCCGCCCCCTTGAAAAGAAACTGACCACGCCTCTGTATCCGGTCCTCGGCACTCCGGATTTAAAGTCATCCATGATCCCCAGGTTTTTGGCCAGGACTTTGAAGCTGTCCTTACTGGAGTACTGAAGGCGGAAAGGACCGGATCCCGTCAGCTGACCCTGCTTCACATCTTCGTATGAAACTACAGGAGCGTCGTACACCTCCTTCTCAAAGTGCTCCCTGTACACCTGCTCCCCCAGGTAACTCAGGTTGAGCTTGGTGAAAGGCACAAACTCGGTGTTGAGTTTGATGTAGCGCAGGTATTTATCGTAGAACTGACCCAGACTCACGCCCTGCCGGCCGAACGTTAACGTCCGGGAGATCTCCGGCCGGATGCAGGCACGGTTGCGGCGCTGCTCCGGCTGACGCATCCAGTCGTCCCAGAATGCAGTGGGCCACTTAGGCTCCAGCTCCTCCCATAAATCCCTGAGGATCATCCACCCCAGGCCTGGAAAGAAGTCTGTCCGGTACAGCAGGTCTGCCTTGCCAGGATCCACAAAGCCATCCCTCCCGTTGTCGTTCCAGGCAGACACACACCACAGGCTGGGGTCAGATTTTAGGAGCGGCAGCAGCGATCGGAAATACTCAAAGAAGTCTGGTGCCACCTACAGCAAAGGACAAACAATCATTTGGTTAGAAGCAGAAAGAAAATGGTTGCATCATTCTCAGTAAAGATCCGGTTACCTCCAGGTCATCCTCTACTATTACAACCGAGGAGTAAGAGAGGTTCTGGAAAACTTGGCTGAGAGCCCAGTGGTAGTGTCTGGAGATCTTGTAGTAACCCTGAAACTTCTTGTGCTCTGGTCGGACGGCGATGTCTGACAGATTTGGCTGTTTCAGGTGAGCGACCTTATCCCCGTAGGAGCGGATCACTTCGGCGGTCTCAGCGTGCCCGCAGTCCTGACTCACGATGATCGGGTGCAGCTCCGCAGATGGCCGGTGCTCCAAGAGTTTATCCAGGCAGCGCCGGATGGTGACCCTGTTACAGGCGATCACCAGGATGGGAATGACAGGCTGACTTGGGACCTTGACCTTTGGCCCTCGTTTTTTCGCCTGCTCCCACAGCGGCCGATGCTTCAGGACCTGGATCAGGATTTCCTTCTGCTTCTCCAGCTCCAACTCAAAAGCGTCAGCTATGCGGATCACTTCCCCAACCAAATCATCGGTGGGCCTTTCCACCGCACCTCCGCTCCCCTCGCCCGGTCGGCCCGGTGGATCTCTGCCCAGCAGAAACAGCACCAGGAGGGCGTTCCAGGTGATAAACAGGATGGCACCACAAAATATCAGAGAGCCTTTTTTTCGGAACATGGCAGAAGGAAGGATGAGGGACATGCTGGGTGTGAAGAGAAAGGGCTGACCTGGTTTCACACAAAAGGAACGAGATACGGGAGGGCTGGTCTGGGTTCTGTTTCATCACAGATCCATAACCAGGAGTTCTGTTGGCTCAGCTCCTAAACAGCTGTTTGTGTGAAAGTGGACTCATCCTGGAGAAAAGTTCTGATCTTCAGCTCTCAATCCCTCTCCTCGCTCTGAAACATAAAACAACATGCAAATAAGAGCAGAGAACATGGAAACATGTGGTCAGGGTTCGGCAGCCTGAGGTAGAACGCGTCCAGCTGTTCCTTACCGACGTTACCGTCTCACCTCTGGCTGCTGAACGCCGGACCCGAACCGCGTAAACCACACTTTCACCCGAACCCCGTGTTTTACTGTCGTTAAAGAACAGTTTGGTGATTTGTGTAGGAGTTGAGACGTTTCCTCACCCTGAAGGAGCGCACACTTCTCCCTCCGGGACTCATTTCCTCGGTGACAACCGGCAACAGTTGGACGTCAGGCGGCCGGGAGTCCGCGACGAGCCGCTCTCCGGTCCAGTTCAGCTGCGGGAGAAACTTGTCGCGTCCGAGTTGGTGTAGTTTACCGGAGGAGCGGAGCCGAGGCGGGGGGAGGAGGAGAGGAGGAGGGACACGACAGCTTCCTCGTCTCAGGCAAAACCGGAAGTCCCGCCCCTAACTGTCACTTTAAGATGTTGCGCAACAGTTTTCTGTGGAGCTAATCAGAACCAGCTGGGTTCGGCGGTTAGGTTCCGACCCGAATAAGGTTCTACTGTAGGGGTGTCCAAAGCGCGGGCCGCACGTGGCCCTCAGCTGCTTTTCAAAAACTGAATTTCATCTCTTATCTCGTTTTTTTAAGGGTTTTATCTTCAGATTTGTACTAAATAATTAATGACAAAAAACAGGCAGTTAGATAAAAACCTTTTTGTTGGTAAAAGTTTGAGTTTAAAGAGTCTCATATTCATCAACCTCCCTGGTCCGTTTACAGGTGGTTCAGAATGCCTGTGCGTCACAACACACCCACGTCACCCCGCTCCTCTTCCAGCTTCACTTGCTGCCGGTTAACTTCAGGGTTCACTTCAACATCCTGGTTCTGGTTTTTAGGGCCTAACATGGACAAGCACCATCATGGTAACTGGGAGAACAAACCCTTTGTTACTGAAAAGCAGGTAAAATGGGACTAAATCCAGCAAACGTGACAGTAGACAGAGTGACCCAGATGATAACAGACTCACATTTATTAGAACCAGGAACAGCTGCACACATACTGATAGGCAACGTTCATTCTTCAAACAAAAACTTAGTGCTGTTTATTAAAATACTGAATGTTTTTTTCTCAATCAAGTTACTTTTGCATTGTCAGAATTTGAAAACCAAATTTCTGTGGCCCATGATGGCTTTCACCTTTACGATTTTGTCCTTCATCCAGAAAGAAGTGGACATGACTGTTACAAAGTAAATGATTGTAAACAACTTCCTCCTGTTCAGGTTTCAGAGCCAAACTATTTGTTTAAACTCAGAGGAATAAATGCAAATAAAACTCTTCATAGTTCATAGTTCATGTTTAACTTTAGGTTAAGTGAGTTCCCTTTGAAGGGAACTCATAACATACTGGAAAAGGTTTCAGCATTTTAATGTCATGGATGATGAGATTTTATTTTTTCTTTGATTAGTCAGCATGTTCTCCTCATGCATTTGTAAATTGTCTCCCACAAAAAAAATAAAAAATCATGTCAGGTTGATTGTAAGTCACTTTGGATAAAAGTGTCTGCAAAATAAATCTTGATTTCATGTTTTTACAAGTGAAATTTTCCTAAAAGGAAAACTTCCTGGTGTTTTTCCAGTAAAACAGAAGATGTTGTCATGTAGAAACACATAAAAATACAAATAAAAGCACAAATTTTAAAATAAAAACAGCGTTTCCACTAACAGAACTGCAGTTTCTGCGTATATAATATGACATAAATAAAAAGTCCTGACTGAATTTTATGATAAAACTTTTGTCCCTCAGTGAAACCTGCTGATTCACAGAGAAACAGGAAGAATGAAAGCGATTTTGCGATGCAAATATCTGTCACGTGGGAGTGTGTGTGTGTGTGTGGGGGGGATTTTTGTTTCACATTGAACTCATAAAACCTCAAACTTCTGTTTTCTGAATGAACCTTGAATAAAAGCAGTTTAAAACCTCCTGAGTCTTTTTCAGTTTTCTGCTTTAATGTTTCTGGATCTTTCGGTCAGACGTTTCCATGGTTACGGGAGAAGAATTACAGCATTCTACAGGTTTCAAAAGCTTTTATTAACAATTGCATTAAGTTGATGCAAAGAGCCAGCATCTGCAGTGTTGGTCCTTCAAGGCCTCCGTAGTTCATCCTGACCTGCTGCCAACCAGCTTCCAGGCCAGATCCTGATGGAGCTCTTTCTTCCTCACCGATGTTGGGTTTGTCCTCCTATCTCTGGAGGATGAACCACAAGTTCTCAATGGAATTAAGGTCTGGGAAGTTACCTGCACCGGGACCAAACATGTTGATGTTTTGTTCATCCTGGTCCACTTAATTCTGACTTTAGCCTTCTGACCAAGAGCATTTATCTTTCATCACCAAATCATCAAAAAGGAGATTCATCAGAGAAGAGTTTCCTCCTGTCCTCAGCAGTTCAATCCCTGGACCATCAGCAGAACATCAGTCTGATCCTGGTTTCCTTGGAGATAAGTTGCTTCTTTGCTGCCCTTCAGGACATCTTTCAACAGTGGTCCTCACTGTGCTCCAGAAGGTGACTCGATCCCTCAGCTGGATCAACTCTAGAAGACAGATCAGGGGCTGCTGGACCTTTCTGGGTGCCTGGAAGCCTTCTGCTACTTTTTAATGATTTGATGAAAGTTTGATTTGGGTGTAATTAAATCTTTATTATGCAGGTTAGGGTTCCTCAGGCTGAAATTCAAGACATAGTTTATGGGGCTTATGTTTATTTTCATGACAAAGGAATTGATCTGATTTCTCTCCAGAACTTTATGGCAATTAATTTTTGTGTTATTCTGTAAATGTTTGGCCACATCTGTGGAGATCTGTGGTATGAAGCCGTCCTTGTTTTAGATGATGATGAAACCAGATCAAGACGGATTCAAACCTGTTGAAGATCTGCCAAAGCAGAGACGTCACAGAATTATTAGACACGGAGAACAGAGTGTTGTTTCCGCTCAGACCGTTTTAGACGTGACACACTCTGAGCCTGATCACTTCCGTGTATGTTATAAAGGAAGTAATTTCCATGTATCTTGGATATAAGTTGCTTTTAATTGTGAATAAAGTCATGCTTGTTAAGTTTTTTTGACAAGCCACTCCTAAAGGTGTCTGTCCTCCACAGTCCCAATGCAGCCTATGGTGATCTGAGCTCCAGCTCTAATGGAGAAGCTGCATCACTCCAGTTAAACATCTCAGATGGTTCTGTTTAAAAAGCAATACGTATGCCCATGTTTACTTTCATTTTCAATATAGCTGCTGGCCGGAGCTCAGCAGTAACTCCCCACGTGATCATGACACCTCCATCTGTTGCACCAAGGCATAATGTGCATTCACAAGTCCAGCGTTGCGGCAATATTACTACCAAGCGTGGTGGAACGAATGCTGCAAAATTCGCGCAACGCCATGCCGCATTTATTACACTGATTTGCCAGCATGGTGTGTCTTATAAAAAAGGCTGGTGAGTCTTCACATTTATGCTAATTGTGTCTGTGCTGTTATATTAGCATCAGCACCTATTAGCATTAGCATCTTTAACTCATTCACTGCCATTGACGACTACAGTCGTCATTTGCATTTTTTTACGGGGCGGTCGTCGGAACGAGCCCCCGCACCATGAGAACAAACATCACGCGTCTAAAGCGGATCTTCATCCCTGTATGTCACACATCATGTGATCAGGAAGCGGAAAATCAATGAATTAGGAGTTTGTTTTGGGACGCTGCTGTGAAAAAAGCGATGCGCCGAACCGGAAATGCTTCTGCAGCTCAGGTTTGGGCACCAGATTGTGAAAGAACGGATAACTAGAAATACAGCGATTCTTCCTGATGTAAGAAGTGAGTCTACTCTTTCTTTTGGTAGTTTTGGCGTTTGCATGATCATAGAGCACAATGTTCTGTGACTCTTCAAAAAACAGTAAAAACACTCAAAAACGCTGGCAGTCAGGGGCTTTCTGACCAGAAAACGGCTGTTAGTGAATGAGTTAAGCAGTTCTTTGCACAAACTGAATGAAAATGTGTTCAGAAATTTTATAGATTTGTTTCGATAGATGTAAAAATAATGTTGCATTAGTTATTCCGTGACTATAGACGATAAAAACACAAATATTAGATATTTTTGTAAATTGTAATTAAAATAGTTTACTGTTAAATCACATATTATTATTATTATTATTATTATAACTTTATTATTACTTAAATTTCATCTGAATATGTTTGTTATTTATATAAAAAGCAAAAAAAAGGTGAAACCGGAGTTATTTTGTATCCTCCTCATTTTTTTCTTGTTTACATTTTGTTTCCAAACTGTTGATTTAATCTGATTTTAGGCAGCAGATAAATGTTTTGGTCCAGAGTTCAGCTTTTTCATCCATGAGTTTAGAGTTTTTAGTAAAAAGCAGGAAAGTTTAGAGAATAATCGGATTTCTTTTCCCACTCAGGTTTATTTTTATTTCTCTGAGGTTTCAGAACAGCTGGTTTCTGCTAACAGGATCTTTAGTGCAAACGTGCAGGAGCAGAACCTGCTGGTTCTGAGTGGTTCTGCTCCAGCGGGCTGAAGTCCAGTTCCTATCTGAAAGTCAATAAAAGTTTGGCAGGTCGTGTTGGACCTATTTTTGGTACCGAGGCCTTGGACTCAGTCAGGTCTGTCTTGTGTCCCCTCAGGTCCAGATGTGTCCCGGGTTTGGACCTGAAACAGGACAGAACATGAGGTTCGGTGTTCTGGGCTGGGTGATGTTCTGATTGATGTGTCTCACCTGCAGGGATCGGTTCGGGTGGTTCTGATGAAGCTGCAGGTCTCTGCATCTGGACCTGTATGACACCACCAGCTTCAGAACCATGGTGAGTGGAGAAGGTTCCGGTAGAACCGGGACCGTGGCGGACAGGTGGAGCACTCCTGTCCGTGTTTCCGGTTTGATGACGCAGGCGTGCCCGTGCAGGACAAGAGGGGGGGCGGGTTGCGAAAGTTTCCGATCATGAATTTTATTCGTTTCCCGGTAAATTTCTCCCCCGAACGTTTCCTCTCCTCTGGTCTTCCACCGACACGCCACGGAGAGCCCTCTCCCCGCCACCGGGCGCTCTCCCCAGGGGAAAATCCTCCACTCGAACCACCGGTTCGGTCCGCCGAGCTCGGCCGGGGCATCGCGCCTCGCTCCGCCGGACAGCCCGAGGCTGTAGGCGGCTGCAGGCCGCTTGGCCGGGGGATTTCGGGTCCAGATCTCTTCCCGACACCGGAGAACGGCGGATAGAGAGGAGGCGGAGGGGGTCGACGCCATGGAGGTCCAACTAGTCCGGATTAGTCCTGTGAAGCTCGAGCTGGTCCGCTTGAGTCCGCGCGTCACATTCTGAGGCCTGAAGGTTAATTTGGGTTAGAGGAGAGGGCTGGGGGGGTCTCCGACCGGACCGGCCTCGCGAGTCCGGGTCGGGGAGGGGGGTCCGGTTCGGGGGGTGTGTCCTCAAGGAAGAGTCACGAGCACTTTAAATCCTCACTTCAGTTTTTTACAGTCAAATAAATAAAAAACAAACTTTATCAGACAAACACCGGAATTAATTATATAAATTCAGGCCATAAAATATATTTATGGGCACATTATTGCAATTTTCATTTATTTCTGATCCGTATGAGTTCAAGGAACAGGAAAAATGTCCTTTTTGTTTGTGTTGTTTGCTGCAAGTGATGCGTTCATGGACCAAAATATAAAACGGTCTCTTTAGTTTTAGGTCAGCCAATCACTGATTAGGGTGATTAAGCTACTGACTAGTTCTTGTGTGTTTATTACAAAATTAAACTTGAGTGAATCTTTTTAAAGTTTTTAATCATCTGTGATCATCCAGGTGGGAGGAGTTTGTTCAGCTGCTCTGGAGCATACGGGTGTGTGTTAACACAGGGAGGAAAGAGAAGCAACCATTGCTGGCAAAAGGTCAAAGGTCATTTCCAAACTATAGAAAGTCCATCGTTCTGCAGAGAGAAAGATTATTAACATGTGGGAAACAATTCAGACAGCTGACCATCGTCCCAGGAGTGGATGGCACAGCCAGTTCACATCAAGGTCAAAGGTCAACAAAGAAACAGAAGATCCATCTCAAATTCTATAAACCTCCGGTTAGAGGTTCCTGCTCCGATGGGAAAAGTCCTGTGTAACGTGGATGATGGATGTCCACACATTCATGAGAGGTCATACAGACGTGGTAAAAACCATCTCTTCTGTTTCGTGACCTTTCTGCTGCCAAGTGGTTGTGAAAACATCCTGTTTAAAAACAAACTCAGAGACCTGAGTCATCCAGACTCAGGTGTTCTCTCCGACTCCTCTGACATTCCCGCAGCCTGTTGACATTGATCCTTGAGCCGGAATCAGACATCCAAACGACACGCTGGCAAACGGGTTTGAGGCGCGGGAAGCGTAGGCTGAGGGGGAGTTTCTGCCAACAGGTGTGTTTAAACCACTAGAGGGTATCAGGAGACTGGAGTCAAGGTCTTTACACCTGAGAGACTGGAATCTGACAGACAGGAAGACCTGACTTCCTGCCACACACTGGAGACAAAAGACCTTTACTTTCAAATAATTCAACCCTGGGATGTTTTAGAAAAATGTTTTTATTTGATTAACTTCTTATACTTAGAAATATTTACATCATTTATAAATATTTACAGGGATTATAAATATAAATGATCCTCTGAAGGATCCAGATTACATTTAAATCTGATTTTAGTGCTTTTGAACGACTGGAGTGTTTAGTTTGTCCAGTTTTCTGTCTTCACATTAAACCCGGCGGTGGTTCTGTTTCCCTCATGAGCAGCAGCTTCGTCCTCTGATGGAAACATGCCACCGATCTGGTTTTTCTTCCTTTCATGGTTGCACGAGTGCGTCAGCATCAGCAGTCCTTCCTTCACCTTTTCACACCAAAGACAAAAAATACAAAGACATCCCAGAGCCTCGCCCCGATCCGTTTAGGGCTCATCTCCGCTGTTGTCCGATCCGTAATGTGGCGGGAACGTGGTGTGGTTCTTGGGTGTTTGGCTGGGTATGGTGGGGATGATGACGAAGGCCAGGATTCCCACCAGCATCAGCGCCACTGTGATGGTGATGATGGACGCCACCACAGCGTAGTAGCACTGATCTGAGCGGAACAGGCGGCGCATGCGGCCATGCATCCTGTTAGGGGGTCTTCCTACGTCCACCATGGTGGCCAAGGTGACACCCTGCTCCATGGCGCTCAGGTCGCCCCTGGCCGGGATGGGCGGAGCGTCCGGACTCTTCTTGGGAAGGGAGACAGAGGTGGCCTTACTTTTGAGAGGGGGGTGCTTCAGCATCAGCTTCCCCTTGCTGCGTTTGAAGCGGATGGAGAGCGCGCGCTGCATCTCCGCTGGCAGCCTTCCGATGATGTCCTGGTTGTTGCCCAGGCGGGGCAGGTCCCGGCCGTGGGGCAGCTCCGTCACCTCGCGGCACATGGGACAGGTCAGGGACTTGATCTCCTGGGACGTCACATTGATGCGAGCCAGGCACTCCAGGCAGAAGGTGTGTCCGCACGCCAGCAGCTTGGGGGTCCTGAAGACGTTGTCGTAAGAGCAGAAGCACACGTTGCACTCTGTGTCCTGCACATCGTCCTGGTCCTGCCTCCGGTCTCCTTCCTTTCTGTCTCGTCTCCGGGACTCCTCGCTCCTGCCTCGTGGAGGCCTCTCGCCGTGGTGCCGGTCCCGTTCTCTTCTCCTCCCTCTGCTCGATCTCTCAGAGTCGATACTCCTGGACCGCCGCACTCTCTGTGGTTTTTCCTTCTTCATGAGGTCTTCCCTGCGGTTCTGGTCCTCCCTGCAGTTCTGGTCATTCTGGTTGGGTTTGACGTTCTGAGGCAGTCCGGGGCCTTGGTTCCCCTCATCCCTGTTTCCCTCCCCGTAGCCGCTCATGGTGCCAGAGGATGGAGATTCTGGCAGAAATCAGACCAAACAGCAGCTGTGGGAAATAAAGCATTAATCCAGTTATTGTTCCTGATGAGCTGATAAATATGGAGTTAAGTGATGATGTTGGCAGAAGTGGGTGGTCATGTTTGCTAAGAAAGTTTTCCTGCTTTCAAATCAGATAAGAGATAAAAAATAAGTTCAAACCTCCTAAATACTAAATTCTGTGATTGTCTTCATTTCAAATCAAACTTTTTGTTTTGTCTAAGATTTAAGTTAAAGTTTAGCAAAGTTTCTTCGGAATGTTCCTCAAATATTGTTTCAGCAGCAGTTTGATAGCAAACAGAAGTTAGAGTAACCCAGACCTGATGAGGTAGATGAATGTGGGCCCACGCTGGCAGAACCGACCCGACTCTTTAGGTAATCCTGTTGTGAACCAGCGCAGTAAAGGTCGTGTCACAGAACTTCATAACTACGAAACCCGGAGCGGAGCTGTGAGCGCTTCCTCGCTGCTATCGCTCCTCTGACACCTTTTTTCCTTTTGTATCAGGGAAGCTGCCTGCTGGCCGCCTCCCACCCTCCCTTTTCTCGTTAGACCGGTCCGACCGGCTGCACTGATCCATTCCTTCTGTCCCCTCCCGTTTATGTCAGTGACAAATGCAAATAATCATAACATTTACAAAAATAACTCCTTTAAGAATCCGATATCATGGTCAGGGGGCAGAATGAGTGTGATCTGATACTGGATCATGTGCTGGTGAAAAATTTCCCTATGGATGTGATGGGTGTGTGTGTGAACTGTTTCAGTCAGGAAAGTTCCACTGCTGCACAAAGAGCCAAGAGAAGAAGAACTCTGTCAACACGGGTCTATCTGCCTCTCATACCTGTCTCACCTGGCTGCGTTCACTGCCCAAACATCAGCTGTGTTTCCTGTCTAAACACAAACACGGGACTGGGCGAGGATCCTCGGGAACGCCACTGATCTATCTAAACATTAACAGAAACCTCTGCAGCTCTTCCCTAAGACGCTGCGTAACTCCGATTTGTTTTAGATCACATGTTGAAGTTTAACCAAACCAGACGTGGGTGTGTTTGGAGTCAGTCAATAGTCACTTTGTGATGTTATTCAAACTCTCCCTCTCTCTCTGACACCCGCCCAGCGTGACCGAGCAGAACAGAACATTATTCAGACCGGGTAACCCTTGCTGCTAAACCCAGAAAACAAAACACCTTTTTCTAATCAAACATTAAAGTTTTATTATCCAAAGTTTAGATTTCAGGATTTCCAACAAAAACGCAGCTGAACAAAGTTCTGTTGGGTGGAACAGGAAGTGGAACCCACCAGTTGAGTTCTTGTTGTGGCCCAGGTGGTTTAATATTAAACCAGTCAGTCCGCCTGAGGCCCCTTTTCCCTGAAACTGTTCATGAGTGCGCTCCAGATAACCTCTGCATGTTTCTGAGGGTTTGAACAACACATAAACACCCCCCACCCATCCAGACACCTCTACAGGCGTCCCGCTCTGTCCACAGTGTCTCTGCACGTTTCCCTCCTGGCTGCGGGCCCGTTAGATCAGCCCAGCTCCTCCTTGGTTTTGCCCTGCTTACGGGGCATCTTCTTGCTGCTGCTGTCCTCCAGCTCTTTGCTCTTGTAGTAGTGAGGCGCCACCTCCAGCAGCCAGCCGCTCTCGATCTCGATCACCTGTGAAATCAGACAGGTAACACCTCCATGAGCTGCTGAAGAGCCTCAGACACCCCAACCCCGTCATCACCCAGAGTCTGAGTCAGGAACGACTCAGCTACTGACACCTGAAACTCTAACGCTGTAAAACTGAGATTGACCATTTTTGCGTTTTCTAATGTTGATTAAATGTGGCGGCCATCTTTGATCTGGTAAACACAAAAAGTTAATCAGTTATTGACGTTTATGCAGTAATTAGTTACTGAGAGTTTCATTAAAACCTGCTCAGGACACAATAAAGCAGCTTACTGTGTGATTAAAAAGCCTCTCCTGACCTTTAGCGCTTTGAGGTGACCTGTGTCTCAATCTGGAGCTTCATCACTAACCTGAACTAGAAATGAATTCATAACTGATTTATATGATGGAGTCTTTGTGCCACCGAGAGGAAAACCGAGAAAAAAGGTCAAAACTATTAGTTCAGTTCAGTCTGAAGACATTTTCCATAACAATAAACTAATTTATGAGCTTCAGAGGTGTAGAAGTAGCCAATAGACCACACCCCGTATTCAATAAAATCTACAATAATAATAATAATAACAATAATAATAAAATACAGTCGAGTTCTGGAGCATCATTTCTCTGGGCTGCACCTGAAATAGCTTACTTAGACTATTATTTATTTAATATTTAAACAGTTTTGGACATTTTTTTTTATCTCAACACTCAGTGGCCCTAATACTGCATCATAGATCATACAGTGTTTACAAAACTCGTTAAAAAACCCTCCAGACCGAGCTGAAGCGAACCCGGTCCTGTTTGACTCTAGAACCTCCATCTGGAGTTTAAACGGGTCACAGGAAGTTGGGTCTCAGCTGATCAGCACAATCGATGTTTGAGTTTTATAATTGACTTGATGTTTTTGTGACGATATATCTGAGGGACTTTTTCAGAGGGAATATCCGGACAAGTCGAGCAGCACCTGTCTCATGAACTCCTTGGTGGTGAAGACCAGCTCGTGGTAGATGAGCCATCGGGGCTGCTCCTCGAACAGCGAGCTGTTGGGGTGGACGTAGACCGTCTGCTGGTGCTTCACCGTCTTGTAGCCACCTTTACTGAGCCTGGCTGTGTGGTAGAAATACCCCGCCGTCACGGCCTGGGAAGAAGAGGACGAGAAGGAGGAAAGGACAAAAAAACAACAACGCTTCATCACAAACAGAATCAAATCTCACAGAAACCTCCAAAGGCACCAGCTTCTGTTGGAGCACAGGTCAAGTTCCAAAAGCTGTTTTTAGTAAAACCTCAAAAAATCCAAACAATCAGAAGTAAAGATCTACCCCTAAAAAATCATCTGGTGTTCAGAATGAGGAAACATTCAGCACGATCGGCTTAATTAAAAATCGACCCATCTAAAAACTAAAAATCTGAATTTTTTGGGGTTTGTGAACGCATCGTCTCTAACAATAACAGATCTAACATGCTGATGTTCTAATGACATTACAAAGTGTTCTGATGATTATAGCTCTAATGTAAAATCAATGTTGGCCATGAGAGCCATGCACAATTTGGAAATCGGTATCGGACGCCAAAACCAGAATCAGTGCATCTCTATTTTAGAGTTCAAAAGTTCAAAAAATTAAACTGTACAAGAGATCAAAAAAATCCTGGAGGTGGCTCGGGCATCTGGTTAGGATGCCTCCTGGACGCCTCCCTGGTGAGGTTTTCTGGGCACGTCCAACCGAGAGGAGACCCAAAGGAAGACCCAGGACACGCTGGAGGGACTATGTCTCTCGGCTGGCCAGGGAACGCCTTGGGATTCCCCCGGAGGAGCTGGCCCAAGTGGCTGGGGAGAGGGAAGTCTGGGCCTCCCTTCTTAAGCTGCTGCCCCCGCGACCCGACTCCGGATAAGCGGAAGAAAATGGATGGATGGAGATAAAAAATGTTTTAAATTAAACGCAAGTCTCCTCAAATAAAATCTGGATCAAATCTCCTGATTTAGGAAAGCTGATGTCCTGATTTCTGACGGGGGGGAAAAACATGGACAAAAACTAAATGAAACCATTAATTCTGGGACTAAACTTCAGAACACTGATAACAGATGGAGAAGCAGATTTTCCTTTCAGCAGGTACAAAGAACACATCGGTCCATAAATAGCAGCAAAGCACAGGACAGGAACAGGTCCGTCCAGTTCTACGTCAAACACAAGCAGTGATGAACTTTATTTACCTTCAGACTCAGAGCTACAAAACAACTAAATATACCAACTATTTATTAAACTGGAAACGAAGGTCACTGGTTTGTATTTATTAATGATTCTGTTTATTTAAAACAGCACTAACAGCGTAGAGGGAACAGGTCCTTCAGTAGGACTCAACTAAAGCCCCGTTTCCTGTCTGGTGTTAGATTCTTACACACAAACAGACTAAATCTAATTCAGACGAGTTACTTTCCAAGCTGCAGATCAGGTTTCTGCCTGTAAAGAGTGAAGCAGCAGGTTTAAAGGCTCTGATTCTGTTCAGGGAGGTTCTGGGAAGCAGAAGAAAAGCTGTGGTGAGTGTGAGAGCCCGGCGTTCAGGTGGGATGGCGGGAATCAAAGAGGCGGGGTCTAACGCGTCAGTGAACCTGCAATTTAGCTGCTTAACATCTGATCAACAAATAAAGACTGAGTTTGGATTTGACTCCAAACCACACACACACACACACACACACACACACACACACACACACACACGGCGCTAACAGCATAAAGGTAGGTATGACAGAATCATGTGGTGGTGCTGTCTTGGCCACGCCCACCTCGTATCTCAGGTGTGCTCTCAGATAACAGCAGCAGGAATCTGACTGCTGAGGAGTAACAGGTTTTCCCTCTCAGGTATTTTTATGCTGCAGCTTCTCAGAGCTCCTTATCTTGGTTAAATCGGAGCGGCGGGCAGCTGCTCACCTTCACTCCAGGTTCTGATTCAGAGAACTGTTCCAGAACTCACTAATGTTTAACGTTTCATATTCTGCTCGTCATTCATCTGTGAATTTCCCTTTAAAATGGATCCAAGGAAAAATCACCTGAATTAATGTGAGTTTGATCCGTTTTCCTGGATTCAAATGTCAAAAACAGCTGGTCTGGATTTAGCTTAGTGCTTTATTGTGGTTCTGGTTCTCAGACCTTCTGCAGGTCTTCTGTTGGAAACGTGTCTCAGATGCAGAACTAACCTTACGAATGGGGATGTTGTCTCCTTCACAGCTGACCATCTCCACCTCAATTCGGTCCATCAGACCCTCCAGCTGGTCCCGGACATCCCGGGCTCTTCTCATGGAGCGGAACTGGATGAAGTTCTCATAGCACCACTGGGTGGAGAAGCCGCTCTCCACCCACTGAGGGTCAAACACACGACAGCTGCTGTTAGAACATCTGGTCAAAGCCAGCAGCACTGAACCTCACCACCCTGTTCCCACCTGTGTGTAGACGTTCAGCAGAACCATGTGGTCTCCACCCGGGACCACAAAGTTCATCCTGGCGTTGTCGGCGTGCACCACCTTGTCTTTGGGTCGGTAGAAGATGGAGTTATTGACCGACAGCATGGCGGCGATGGTCAACACTTCCTCTGAACATTTATACCTGGAACAAGAGCACAGCAGAACTTTTCTATCTCCTGGACCTGGAGATATTTGAGCTCTTCCGGCTCCCATTTAAAACGGAATTTTTCCAGCAAATATTTGGAATAATTTAGTTTGTATCCTGTTAGTTTGCCACATAATCCAGTTTATTTAATAATTGTACAAAAGAGATGGAGGGATGAATAAATCAGAATATTGTCCTTTCATGTTGTTCTCGGTTAATAACAAACCTTAGACACCAGCTGTGTCCTACCCAGAGTCCACTTTAGCAACGAGACTCAACCAGCTGGTTGATTTAGTTCTGCGGGTCTCTAATCTCCCCGGCACGAGGATCACCTTAAAGGGATATTCCAATTGTTTAAAAAAATAGTTTCTTCCCACTTATCCAACTCTAGGAAATATGTCAACAGACAAAATTTAAAGTTTGGGTGGAATATCCCTTTAACCTATCAGCAGCTCATGGAGGTGTTACCTGTCTAATGTTGTTCTGATGAATCAAACACACAGATTCTGGTTTTGAGGGCCGATCCCGACCAGCTGCTCCAGACTTATCTCACAAAAACAAGAATCAATAAAATACACTAGCTATAGTGTGTCTAGACTCCACCCACTCTGAGTGATGTCACCTGCAGGTAGGGTCCTTCCTGATAGAACATCACTTAATATCTGTTAAAGTAAACCTGACTGCTCCATCAGTCTGAAGTCTTCATTTTAACGAATCCAAACATAGAAGCTTTTTAAAAAATAAACTGAGTTAAATCAGAGCTTTAACACGTCTCACGCAGCTTGTGAAGTTGCTTCTGTTCATCTCACTAATGAGAGCCGTGACGCATCGCCACATTTCATGGTTTTAGGTTAAATCAGCTGATCTGTGATACAGTTTCCATTGTGTGTTTTAATCTGAAAACACGGGCTGGTTTTCTCTCTGTCTGTCTAATCATCACAGAAATGCAGCTCTACTGTAGTTGAACCAGATAAACAAGTGTCCTGTGACGTGGCGATGCACCGCCTGCTTCGTGTTATAACAACAAAAAACTTCCTTTAATCTCAGTAATCAGACCTGCCAGATGAACCGAGAACAAATACAACCGATGTGTTTAATTAGCATCCAAATATCTGTTACTGGATAAAAACATGTGACCTATGATGCTGCTGATGATCAGGACTCCCTGGGAGCAGGATTTAAATTTTTAGGCCTTTTACTTTAATAAATAGGAGAATTTTATAATCTGTTATTTATTTCTTCTTCTACAGGAATATTTCAGGTAAAACCACAATGATCACATGATGAGAGACGGTGGGACTCACTGTTCTGAGGCCAGGATCATCTTGCTTAGCATGGGATCAACCGGTAACTCAGCCATCCTGCGACCGAGCTGACCCAAAAAAAAAACACACAATTAGAGTAAATAAGGGGGAAAAATCCCCATTCACCAGAGCCAGACAGGTAAGTTATGAACGCTGAGTCATCTCGTCATTGTTTGGGACAATGACTCAGCAACTCTAAAAATAACAAACATCACAAGCACAGAGAGTGTGGAGAGAACACACAACTCAGACACACAACGACTCAAACACACAACGACTCAAACACTCGAAGCCTCAGACACACGACGACCTAAATATGACAACTTAAACACACGACTCAAACACACGACGACTTAAACACACAACGACTCAGACACACAACGACTTAAAACACACAACGACTCAGACACACAACGACTTAAAACACACAACGACTCAGACACACAACGACTTAAAACACACAACGACTCAGACACACAACGACTCAAACACACAACGACTCAGACACACAACGACTCAAACACACAACGACTTAAAACACACAATGACTCAGACACACAACGACTTAAAACACACAACGACTCAGACACACAACGACTTAAAACACACAATGACTCAGACACACGACTTAAAACACACAACGACTCAGACACACAACGACTCAAACACACAACGACTTAAAACACACAACGACTCAGACACACGACTCAAACACACAACGACTTAAAACACACAACGTCTTAAAACACACAACGACTCAGACACACAACGTCTTAAAACACACAATGACTCAGACACACAATGACTTAAAACACACAACGACTCAGACACACAACGACTTAAAACACACAACGACTCAGACACACAACGACTCAAACACACAACGACTTAAAACACACAACGACTCAGACACACGACTCAGACACACAACGACTCAGACACTCGAAGCCTCAGACACACGACGACCTAAACATGACGGCTCAGACACAAAATGACTTAAAATCACATGATGACGCAAACACACGACAACTTAAACACACAACGACTTAAACACACGACGACTTAAACACACGACGACTTAAACACACAACGACTTAAACACACGACGACTTAAACACACGACTCAGACACACAATGACTTAAAATCACACGACGACTCAAACACATGATGACTTAAACACACAACGACTTAAACACACGACTCAAACACATGATGACTCAAACACACGACGACTCAAACACGACAACTTAAACACACGACGACTCAAACACACGACGACTTAAACACACAACGACTTAAACACACGACTCAAACACATGATGACTTAAACACACAACGACTTAAACACACAACGACTCAGACACTTGAAGTCTCAGACACACGATGACCTAAACATGATGACTCAGAAACAAAACGACTCAGAAACAAAACGACTCAGACAACGTGTGTTGCTGCCGTCTGTAAAAAGCTCCTGATCAGTGGAGATTTTCTGAAGGTCTTTTTGAGTTTCTGTTATTTTAGCTTATTTTTAAATTTTTGCTGTTTGCTGATAATCTGTAAGAATCTAATCTGACTCCTCCAAACAAACATTTCTTAATTAAAGTGGATTCTGAACCTTTGTGAGCTCTCCCAGGTGGTTCAGGGCCCCCAGAGCATAAAGCTGCTCCAGAGCCAGAACCAGGGTCTCATGAGGAGGAGGGTCCATGAAGTCAAAGTGGATGAGGTCGTTGATGCCTGCGCAGAAATGAAATCATCAGCTGAAAGTCGAAGAATGGCGTGATCTTAAAGACCACCGCTGTCATTCACCTAAGCTCTTTAACAGCAAGACCACATTCCCCAGGTTGGTTCTCTGGATCTCAGGAACGGTCGTTTCCTCCATCTCGTGTTTAAAGGCCCACGCCGTGTAGAGGCGGAAGCATTTCCCAGCAGCCACTCTGCCTGCTCGCCCTGCTCTCTGATTGGCTGAAGCCTGACAGCAGAACACAAACACAACAAGCTGCAAGTCAGCCGGACAGTTTTCATTAAAAAAACTTATAAAAAGAAAACTAAACAAGCAGAGGATTGAGTCTAAAAGGAAAAATTAAGGTTTCTTCACAGAACACCAGAGCAGATTTAACTCGATAAAATCCAGAGTTTCAGGAAGAGGAACGAAACGTTCAAGCAGGAGGAAAACAGGATGTTTGAGTCATTCCAAACATTAAAAGTTCATTCTGATTGGAATCAGGAACAATTTCATCCAAACATCTAAACTATGCATAAAAACTGCATATAAAAAGCAAAACGCAGCATTTAAAACGTCCAGCAGAGCCTTTAAACTCAAACTCAGCTGGAGGAGAAAGTTAAAGCTGGAGCTCCTTCATGGAGCTTATCTAAAACACTCTGAGTTTATCTAAATAATTATTAACAGCATCAACATAAAGAGTTTGGTGTGTAACCACAGGTAAAGTTGTTGGGTTTTTCCGGCTCTAGGATAAAACACCAGGATGAAGCGTTTACCCGGGAGCATGGCGTGACGATGAGCGACTCCATGCCCGTGCGGGCGTTGTAGCTCTTCTGTTTGCAGAAGCCGGGGTCGATGACGTAGATGATGCCGTCTATGGTCAGGGAGGTTTCAGCGATGTTGGTGGCCACCACCACCTGGAGACCACACAACAGGAACAGGAAGTGAAGAAAAGGAACAGGAAGTGACACATCTGATGCTGCTGGTAAAGAAAAGTGTCTGAAAACCAGAATGATTTTATTTCAGAGCGACACTGTTGATCCTTCAGGTTAACGTGCAGGTAAACCATCAGAGGCACCATAGAGCATTATGGGTATATGTTGAGTGCATGTACCATATCCTCATATAAACCAAGCCACAAACGGCCCACGAGTCTCTACTTGGACACCCGTGTTAACGATGCCCATGACTGTACTTTATATTAACATCCGGGTACTGCACATGCACTGCATTATGGGTAAAGGTTTTTTACAGTGATCCCATTAATCCGATATGCAGGGCTCTTACAGCTTTTCCCAAAGGAAATTCAAGACCTTTCTAAGAACCTTCAAGGCGTTTTTTTGAGATTTTCCAGCACCAGATGCTGCTGCTGCTGATTTACCAAAATACAAACACAAAAGTATTATTTCACTTCCTCGTGAAACCGATACCACATTATATCCATTTTCAAGGATGTCAAGCACCTGAACACTGATCCCAAGTAGAAACAGTCTCATGAGATTAGATTAGAACTTACTCAGGTTCTGTTGGTTAGAAAACAGAAAAACAAGGAAACAGATTAAACAAGGTTCTAACACCTTTTCCTAGTTCAGATAAAACACTTTTAATTAGAGTTTTGCAGCATCTTCTGTCTTGAACGTCCTACAACCGTTTTCAGGTAAAATTTCAAGCTGTAACTCCTGTAAGAACTCAGATTTAATCCTTAATCTGGAGTGAGTTCAGCCTGTGGCTGACTCGACTGTCGGTTACAGAGTTTAGAATTTTATATTTGTGTCTGAATGTGAAAAATCCTAAAGGATTTGGTGCCGATGGTGAGGATATGTCCAGTTCTCAGAAGACACAAACCCTGTCCTCAGTCCCTAAACGACACGGCGAACCGTCCGTTTGCTCTTCGGTTCTATCAGAACCCCCCACCACCCACCGTTTGAGCCTCTGACGACCCGCTGCTCAGTGAGCATCTCTAGGATGATACGTTTTCTAGGATGTGGGAACTTTTCCTGGACCTGGATCCCAACTTTCCCTGTCAACAGCTCTGGGCTCATCCCTGTAGGAGTCCAGGTCTGCTGTTATTATGGTATGGAGAGTCCCACGGGTCGGGTATGGGACCGGGTCACATGATTTACACACGTCCATGTTTTTCTTTGAATTTTCTATAAACTTACATTTGAAAACCCAAAAACAAAGTTGCTTATTTACTGAACGGTTTGGTCCAGAAGCCTTCCAGGCCCGGTTACAGGGGGGGAGGAACACGGATTTATAGGATCTACGGGGCCTTACTGGAGCAGCAGATTACCAGAACCGGGGCGGTTCTGCTGTCAGTAAGTCAGACACCAACTGCAAACGTTAATATCACATTCTGAACACAGCAGGCGATTATTTTCTGTCTTTCAAAGGAATTTCTGGTTACAATAGTTCAGCGTCGGCCGGGCAGAAACCTTAGAGTTTCAGGAATTTTCTCTCACCGCCGCCACATTGTTAACAAACAATAACGCCTTCCAGGAACCAGACTCACCTTACGCGCTCCGGGAGGAGTAGGAGTGAAGATTTTGGCCTGCATGTCGGAGGGCAGGTTGGCGTAGATGGGAAGCACGAGCAGCTCGGCGATCTTGGAGCCGAGCCGCCGGCACCTCTCCTGCAGCATTTCGCAGCACGCTTCGATCTCCTCCTGCAGGAGGCGGAGACACAAAAACACTGTTATTAATCTGATTTTGGTCAGCTCCTTAGGTTCTGGTTCCAGTAAAACAGCTAGTCGTGTTTCTAACCTCTGATCTGCTCTAAAGTCAGATTTTCTGGTGTTTTTTAATAAATCAGAACAAACTGAATCTTTGAGACAAGCTGCTGGTAACAGAGAGTCTGGATCAGGAGCTCTCCTGCTCCGGGTAAACCGTACCTGTCCTGTGAGGAAGACCAGGATGTCTCCAGGTGGCTGAGTGACGTGGATCTGCAGGACTGAAACCACACAGGCGTCCAGGTAGTCGGCCTCAGGAGCCTTCAGAACCAAACACACAAGCACCTTATCATCAACGTCTCCGTCCTTCGCTCGTCACAGCCAGAGAGAACTCACCTTAGTGTAGAAGATATCCACAGGAAACCTCCTGCCGGGGATCCGGAAAACCGGAGCGTCATCGAAGAAGCAGGAGAAACGTTCTGTGTCCAGAGTGGCGCTCGCCACCAGCACCTTCAGGCCCGGTCGGAACCGGGCGATGTCTTTAATCAGCCCGAACAGGATGTCCGTGTGGAGCGTCCGCTCGTGGGCCTCGTCTATGATGATCACGCTGCGGGAACAGAGTCCAACAGGTGGTTCTGGATCAGGATTTGTCCCGTTGGACAAAGCGGATGATACATTTGCTCGTGTTCTGATTTAATTTACGATAATTAAATCTTTGATCAACATCCTGGTACTTTAGTCTCCATTGTTCTCTTTGGCCTACCTCCACCTGGATGACATCACTGCTCTACCACCTGACAGGTGAAGGTCACGCTGCTCCAAGGGCGTTTTTTAAGAGGAGAGAAGATGATATCTGACCTGATGCAGGCATCAGTATCAGTCTGTGTCTAATCTAAACTACAGCTGGAGGCTCATTCATGCTGACTCGCTTCAGCCGGTAATCAGAGTAAAACCTGAAGCTGCTGTGAGACAATCTGAGACTTCTCCTGTTTGAGCTGAAAACTCGGGTTTATTTCCAGGATCAGAGGGAAACGTGTTGCTTCTGGATATTTTTCCTGCTGTTCCCAGGCCTCAGTGACATCCCTGTGCTGTGACAGAGCTGCACGTTAGACGCCGATCACATGACTCTCGTCAGCGCTTCCCTTACATCAGCCTGGAGTGGCTGAGGAGATCTTCTGCCTTTTTCCCTTTAAGGTTTTGAACAATCCTTTTCGTTTAAATAATCAGAGACATTTTGATCATAAAATCCTCTATAGTTGCACAAAATCAGTGTCTGGTAGAAAAAGTTAAAACATGGTCCGACCCTGAACTAAAGCCTGACTGGATGATGATGGGAGACTCTAGGGTTTATTCTGGTTTGTGATGCTGATGTGTTCAGTGTGTTTTATCAAGCAAAGCAGCTATTTAAGCTGACATGCATGTTTTTAATCTGTAGGAGAAAACCCACACATGCATGAGAACATCCCGACTCCACAAAGAAAGGCTGCAGCTGGGATTTGAACCTGCAACCTCTTGCTGCGAGGCAGCAGTGCTACTAGCTGCTCCACCGTGCAACATTTAGTCCCTCAATCTTTAAACAGCAACACTGAACTAGACTGCAAGAAAAAGAAAACTATCAAAAAAAATATTCTAAAAATTAGGTTTGAATAAACTATAAAATGTTTTTATAACAAATTTTTGTTACTGGCATATTAAAATTATTTATATATAATTGTTCATTTACATAAAATTAGAACCATTACTGCTCCAAATTAATAAAAAAAAAGATGCAAAAAACAGGCGCTTTTAGGTGTAGAAGTTAGGGTCAGAGGTCATGGGTCGAGGTTTCAAATCGCCTGTCTGTGGTACCTGTAGCTGGCCAGGTCGGGTTCTGTGAGGAACTCTCGGAGCAGCATGCCGTCGGTCATGTACTTCAGCACCGTCCTCTCCGACGTGCAGTCCTCAAAACGGATGCTGTAGCCCACCTGGGCGAGGACAGCAAGCTCCAGATTAAAACAATAAAACAGACACAGGAACATCTTAATCACAGCAAGCTCACCTCGTTACCCAGCTTCACGCTCATCTCCTCGGCTACCCTGGCTGCCACGGACATGGCCGCCACCCTCCGAGGCTGAGTGCAGCCAATCTTCATCCCTCCTTTGGTGTAGCCCTGAGAAACGACAAAATGTTATCTAGTGTGCGGGACAGCTGCAGGTCTATCCGTCTCCAGTGGAACAAACAGAACCTCTAAAGTCATTAATATGTTGATAATGTTGATTTATTTTCTACTGGGGTTAAGCTAAGCTAACAGTAAGCTAGCAGCACTGACTTTTTACGTTGACTTCCAATAAATCAGCCCTGAACTATACCAAAACATAATTCTTATTAAATAATGAAGCTGATGATTTGAGGAAAAAACATCCAAACATGATGTGTAAAATGACAGATGAGAGCTGAAACGTTCCTAAAATACCTTTTAGTCAGTAAAACCTTTTATTTGACTTTATTTTAAGTCCATTTTATTCTGCACAACACATCCTACAGTCTGATTCTGCACTCACGTCCTCCAGGAGGTACTGAGGGATCTGGGTGGTCTTTCCTGAGCCCGTCTCCCCCTCGATGACCAGGACCTGGTGCTCGTGGATGGCGGCCAGCAGGTCGTCTCTGTAGGGGAAGATGGGGAGGCTGCGTCGCACCTCCTGGATGGACTGCTTCTTCAGCTCCGCCTGAGACAGCGCCGGCGCCTCCTGATCCTGAACACAACACAGACCATCCCGGAAGTGTTCTCATCACTACTGTGTCCGTGAAAGGACGGCTCAGCTAACCGGACCGGACAGATTTTCATTTTTCAGGAAATTCAATCAAATGATGGCGGCTTCGAAGTAAAAAGCGCCCATAGAAACATACAAACTTTGTGTTTTCCTGCCGTTTACATTTGATCTGGTTCTAATAAATAGGAGGTTTCGGTCACGTCCATTAAAGTCTGCCACAAAGACACAAACTTTGTTTTCTGCTCAGTTTTACCAACAGGACGTGTGAAACACTAAACCAGCTGGATTAAAAATAAAACACAGAGACATGTTCGTGTGAGAAAAACACCTGACAGAAACAGGAAATGATGACATCATGTTCTGATTTCATCTGATGCCAAAACAGCTTTTTATGTTTAGAGTCCAATAAAAGCTAAATAAAGTCTGTTTTCATTCTGCATCCCGCAGAGCCGAGGCGGACCTGCTGGGGTTGTGTTTGGGATGTGGGTCTGGAATTCCCACAACGCCACCTGAACACACTCAGCATCACATCACCAATGACAGGGCAGGTGTTGACACCTGGGAGCAGGATCCGAGTTTTTTATTAAAGGGAGAACTTTGTGTTTATATAAAGGGGGCGGGGCTTAAACAAGTACCATAAACAGCCACTAGAGAGCGCTTGTTGGATTTTTAGTCCCAGATGTTCCTGAGTTTATATGATGCAGATCTTCAGGTTTTCTGCCCTCTGGTGGAAAACCTCCAGATCAGAGACATCCACAAGTCCCTTCATCATGTCCAAAACAAGTCTCAGTTCTCTAGTGACTGAAATGAGTCTCATGCCGGAGGGTGCTGTGGTAAAGTTCACTTGTTTTAATTAAACAACCTCAGGAAAAATGCTGTTTTAAACTAAAAGTGTGTTTTTATAACTACTTTGACTCATTCTGGGTAAAAGACGACATCAGATTCAAACTGAGCCACATCAAACTAAAGGTTAGCAGAGGAACGCGCCGAGTCGCCCTCACCTGTTCGGTCAGAGTTCCCTTCATGGTGATGGCTGTGCTGACGAAGTCGATCATCTCCTCCTCCTCCAGGATCAGCTGGTACCTCTCCTGCTCCCGCTTCATGCCCTGCTCTCGCTCCTTCTTGGCTCCGAAGCTGAGGGTGGCCGTCTTCATCCTCTCCTCCTCCCAGAGGCCCTGCTCTCCTCCCAGCTCCATCGGGGTTTCCTCCAGCTCCAGCTCCTTCTGAGGAACTTCCTGCTCAGCAGCCACAGGTGGGAGGAGGTCACTTAACTGGACGTAGTTTTGTTTCTTCCCGTTGTCCCAGCACATCCCTCACACTTACCTTCCTCCTAACTTCCTTCGGCATGTAGTATCTGTTCTTCCTCTCCTCCTGCTCCTTGGCACCGGCCTTCTTGTAGTCTTTGGCCAACTCCCAGACGGTGCGTTTGTGGTCCAGATCCTTCTTCTCCCTCTCAGTCCGCTCATCCTTGGAGAAAAGGTACTCCTCGTCTCGAATCTCAGCCTCCAGGTCTTCCAGCTTCTCGGCCTCCCTCTTCTTCAAATAGTCCCGACGAGATTGTTTCCTCAACTCTGGCAGCTACAAGCAGAGAGGTCACAGAGTCAGCGTGAGCTCAGCAGCATTTATTCAGCTGGAGAAGATCAGGACGGGACCATGATGCACCAACCATGTTCTTCTGACCATCTTCAGCCATCTTCAGACGCTTCTGAGCTTCTTCGTAAGCCTGCAGGAAAAACACAGCAGGTAAAGTTTCCACCTGATGAAGATGAAAAATAAAACATTGGGTCCTCCTCCTCACACCTTCTTGTCCGTCCGCTCGGCGATGTTTCGGGTCTTTTCTTTGTCCTTCTGCTTCACCCTCTGAGCAAATGCGTCTCTCTCCTTGATGTCCTCCAGCCGTACCCTCTCCTCCTTCTCCCACTCCTCTTCCTCATCCTCTTCGTTTTTAACAGATGTTCGGTCCTCCTGGACAGAATCGCCCCTGAAATCAGACACAATAAACCAGGATGAAATTTCTGCCTAAGAACCATGTTTCTGTGCTTGGATCCTCATTTAAAACTTCGTAGAGATGAAGAATGTTCAGAACAGAAACCTCCAGACATTTCTCTGAGGTGGTTCTGGATCAGCTGTTCTCCGCCCTCTCTAAATGTCTCCCATTTTCAGTCCAGTCTTGTTGCCTTAAGAATCTGTCTTTGTGTTTGTTCAACGTAAATAAATAAATAAATAACCTTTGAGGTGTTTCATCTTCACTAGACGAGTCTTTCTTTTGTCTGATGTTCCTTTTCTGGTTTCCTCGGTCCTTCTCTTTACTTTTCTTCTTTCCTCTCTGTTTTTCTCTAACAGCCTCTTCCCCACT
This sequence comes from Aphyosemion australe, assembly GCA_006937985.1. Classification (NCBI taxonomy): domain Eukaryota; kingdom Metazoa; phylum Chordata; class Actinopteri; order Cyprinodontiformes; family Nothobranchiidae; genus Aphyosemion; species Aphyosemion australe. The sequence continues at coordinate 555,113 of SSNS01000288.1, read as the reverse complement.
GTCGCTGTCCTCCAACAACGTGTACGTCCGATTCTTCCTATCCATTTCGATAGCCTGACGCTCCATCGCCTTGGACGGCTTCTCAACAGCCTGCTGACGGGGAATCTAAAACACAGCAGAGAAAGATCAGTATGTGAGCCTCTACACGAGGTGATGGGGGCACTAATTTATAAAAAACCTTTTCATAAAGCTCCTTCGCGAACGCCGTCACACTCTGATCAATGTCGATTGTCCCCGTCTGCTCCAGACGACTCACAAAGTCCTCAGAACTTGATGCTTTCCGAGCAAGACCGATCATAAACTGAGGGACGTATCGGTCGCTCAACCCCAAGATGTCATGCAGCCGGTCGTTCACCCACTGCTCCAGATTAGCCATGGCGCCTGCCGAGGGAGGAACAGAAGACTTTAGTTCAGGTGATCAGTGTGAGTAAAAGTGACCTAAATAAACCAGACTTTTATTATTTATGACAGAATTTGAACGTAGATCTTGTGAACCATCTCTGCCCTCCATGGCAGCACCTGGTTTAGATCATAATGACCCAAACACTAAAACATATGAGAGGTGCTGAAGTAGGGGTGTTCCAAAAAGGGTACTTCGTGATTCGATTCGATTTCGATTATGGGAGCTTTGATTATAATGGTTGTTGGTTCGATTCGATTACTGGTGCCACGATTCTTCGATTATTGACATTTTTAATGCTTTTTTTCATACGAGATTGATTGTCTTCTTCTTTGTCTACATTTGTAAATAAATAACCTATCAATTAACTCAGTTCCTCTAAAACTACTCTCAGTAAGTAAATACTTTTTTTACATTTAACTATTTTTCAAAGACAAAATCTTATTTTATGACTGTATGACTTGTGTAAATATTTGCACTTTGACCAACTTAACTTCAATCAGGGAAAGCTTTAAACATTTAAAACCTGCTAGGGAAACATTTTTTTCTCTCCTTCCTTTACTTTATTTAACAAAAGAACATTATTAGAAAACAGTTCAATAACATGCAAAACAACATGCTATCACCTCAACTGTCTTACAGCTTTTGAGATATTGAATAACATTTCATTTCTAGTGGGAACAATGTAATGGTGGCATGTCTATAATGTACGGGTTGGCAATAATCCAGTTTACGTTCACAGATAGAAGTGCTAACCAAAGTGCTGTACATAAAAGAGCCAAATGCTCGAACATATCAACAAAATACAATGAAAGCATGGAAATCAGGTAATACACAAAAACAGCACAAAATCACGGATAAAAATTCCTACTAAAAACTAACAGACTAAGAGAACAAGTAAAAAGTAACAGCACTATCGAGAGTAAAAAAGAATGCAGCAAGTGATAAAAACCAATTAAAAAGGCACATATAAAATAAAATAAAAAGCTACAAGATAGTGCAAGGTGTTAAAAAGTGAGCTACTGAATCATAAAAACTAAATTAAGAAAAGTAAAACTAGTGCTGGACTTTCATGGAAACTGTCACGGAGGGAAGGCAAGGCTGAAAAAGTGAGTTTTAAGTGCCGACTTGACCCTGCTGACCGAGGGAGCCAAACGCACATGGAGGAGCAGAGTTTGTCAGCACAGCCATCACCAAGGGAACGCTGAAATTTTTTCCTTTTTGATCTTTTTGTGATAAATGTTTACACCGATTCTGGTTTTGGAGTCGATAACCATGTCTGATTTTTGTACAGCTCTGACCTGTCGACACGGTGCGATACATCTAAAATATTTTAATAATTTATTTTAATAACTTCAGATTCAGGAGACAAAGAAGCCCTTGTGAATTAGTGAATAGTGATGGTGAGTTCATGCAATGTTCATCTAATTTACCATTTTTATTATTGCCAATTTTACAACTAAAGTCAAAATCAAAGGTTTAGTTTGGCTGGTCAGCGCTTCAGCTGAACATCTTTTCTGATTTCCACCTTTAGCTGGTTTCTAATGAAGTTCAGGTTTTACAATAAACTTTTTGAGATGCTTGAATCTCACAACTTACATTAAATAATTATTTAGTTGTTTTTCTTCTATCTGGATCAGAAAAACAAACCTGAACTCCATTTCCCTAGAGACGGTCATAATTACCTAAAACTATTTGTTTACTTTATGAAATGTTTACTTTGTTTTGATTATCCAGTCAGTCTTTCCCCTACTTATCCACACTTCTCGGGTTAAACCTTTCATTTGAGGCGCTCCTGTTCACAAACTGTGTTAGTTTGGTTTCAAAAAATAATTTTATTATAAATTACTTTACTATGAAAACTGTTTGTCACAAATAAAACATCAGATTCACTTACCGCTTTTTTAAATCGCTCAGGCAACGTTGTTGGGATGAAAATATCCGCCTGAAAGTAACAAACTGAGTTACTTCGTCATTTATCTAAGAGTGTTCAGTAAAAGCATTTAATGGAAACGTTCAGCCACCCACAGCCATGGAAATTTATATATTCACGGATCTATTTGTCAACAAATTCAACACATTTTGTGTTTACTAGCTTAGCTTGTCACACGCAATGGTAAAAACGGAAATACGTCACGTGGCAACAGCGGAAGAACAGAGTGAAGTAACAGAGGTCATGGCGCTTACTGCCCTCCCGTGGACGTAAGAAGAACTACAAAAACAAGAACTTTAAACCACTTCAAGCTCTGAATAAAGCTACTAAAACCTCCTCTTGTACTTTTTTTCATTTATGGAATTAATGGTTATGTTTCAATGTAAGTTACCATAAATTAATGTAAGTTAATGTTAGTAATTCAAAAGTAACATATTCAAACATCCACCTTTTTATTTTCTGCGAAATTTCATGTGATTCAATATGATTAGGGAATAAAATTTGCTCTAGCAAGTGGTTGATCTGCTGATCAATAGGTTAAAAAAATCAGAACAAAAATGTTTTCACTTACTTTTAAGTATTGTAACACTACACTACTCATGGCTTATAAAAATCAAACGTCAAAGTTTGACTTAAAAGTAAAACTTAGTGTGATGTGAGGTTTGGACTTACCTGGATGATCAAGCCTTATTAGTGAGAGGAGTTTGGAGTATAGCAGCAGTGTACCGGTATCCTTTAGATCATCATGCATGGTCTGTTTGCATTTGTTTGCTGGTTAAAGAGCCTCTAAAAGAATATTTTTGTTTTTGAAGTGTGTATTTTGATCTCAGGAAGTCATTTCAGAAATCAGACTGCATGTTTCCCTCGTCTGTTTGATGAGTTTCTAACTGTGAAAGTTTGTAATTTTCCTAAACATCTTGTCGGGAAAATATTTTTTACCTGTCGTACCTTTAATTTTAGAACTTAGAATCCAGGGAATCAAATATATTAATCACTTTTCTTTCCAGGTTTATTGATACACATATGATTCTTGTACTCTTTATTGATCTGCATTTAACCATGATTTGTGCATGTTTACATCAAGCTGTGAATTCCAGCTGAAGCAAGAAGGTTTTAATCTCATGTGAAGGTCTAGTTCTGGTGTCGTAAAACTGTCCAAAGGGAGGTGAGAACACTCTGACCTAGGGACAGATAACAGCAGCAGGAGAAGATACAGACAAGGACCAGTTCCGAGCCTGGCACCAGGAGAATCTCAGTCTCCAGGGAAAATCAGATTTATGGCCTTGGGCTCCAATAGGCGGGTCCAGGAGAAAGAATATAATCAAGTGTCTTTACTGTGAAACTTCAGATTCGCCATTATACGAGGGGAGATGGACAGAATCTCCCCGAATGTACATCGGGTTACAATAAAAGATGATTGAGTGAAATAAAGAGTGTACGTTGATTGCAACGAGGCGGTCTTCATGGCTCGTGATTTCTTATTTGATCAGAAGATCTTAACGAACTGGGAGAGTGGGAAAAGGAGAGGAAAAGTCAAATGCTGCACCAGCTCGGGGCGAAAGAAGAAGAACCGGAACCAGGATCACAAGGGCCTGAGATGAGTGACATCAGACGAGCTGCAGAAAACCAGATTTGAGCTAAATACATCAGAGACAGAGTAACACCATATTTTTTTTCCACAACAATTTGGAGGGGGCACTCCGTGAGATCTTCTCTTCAAACGACGAATTATAATTGGACAGTGGACATAGTCCTGTAAATGACCGCTGAACATTGGGCAGTGACGAGATTGAGGCAAAGATAAGACGAACACCTGTGCGCACTTCACTTACTGGTAAGCAGGACCTGTTTAGTCGAACTCTGCATATTGGGGATAATTAAATTACTTGTTCGTTGGACATTTGGCGTAGTCTCGGCTGTAAATTTGTGTGTTTTGAAAATCGAGTCATTGTTTTGTCGGACATTTCGAAGACGCTTCGACGGATTCAGAATCGAAGTGTTGTTGCTCAGGAGGTAACGGGCCCACTACGAGGTCGACGGATCACGTAGCTAAGTTTGGTTGTAATAGCCCACTGGAATTGGAGCACCCAGAAAAAAAACTACAAGGTAGTTTCGCTTTAGGACGTGACGGTCCAGCAGCTGAGCTGACGGGTATTCAGCTGTGGCAATAGGCCAGGTTGGGTTTTGAGTTTTTCCCGGGGAGGTCAGAGCCCCCAAATTAACTCTGGATTGGGCAGTTTTAAGCAAATGGCTTAAATGTACATTCATAATTGGGCAGTGTAAGAGGGGCTTACTGTAAATTGTGGGCAGTTCAAAAGTAGTCGAAACGAGTTCCCACACAGAAAGGACAGCAGACTCCCACCTCTGTCCTAGTGTATGCTTTGAGTGGGTGGCTGTTTTTTGTTAAGGAATGGCTGATAGTAGGTTGTAGCATTTTGTCCTGGTGTTGAGGTGTGTGTGGCTACGTGGATAAATGATTAGTTATTTGTTGTCTTGGTGTGATTTGCGGTGTGCATGCAGTAACTTTGTCGGATCCTGTTGCGTTTCATGTGTGTGCTTGGAACCTGTGTGTGTGCTGCTGCTCAGTGGGCGTTGACCAACATTGAGGAGGCCTGCATGTGTGTGTGTGCTGGAGGTGTGTCTAAGGTTCTGGTTCCGAGCCGTGTGGGCTCAGGGTCTGTGTGGGCAATGCTGCTGTGGTGTCTGTCTGGAGGAGTGACTTTTCGTGTGTGTTTGCTTGAGCGGCAGCGATGGAAAGCAAAACTGGATTTTTTAAGAGCGAAAACAAAGGACGCTGTTCTCTACAGGGGCTGTGTGAGCCTGGAATTAAAGCTGATATAACGTCCCTATATAGGAAAAGCTTGATTTGGCCCCAAATTGACGTTTTGTGCTATGTAAATTGAAATAAAAAGAACCACATGTGAAGTTTGATAAGTTAAATGGCAATATTATCAACGGAAAATTAACAAAAAACCCTTAATTCGGCATAGTGAACAGCACAAACGCATAATGATAATTACTTAGTTCGGCAAATACCTACTAAAATGACAAATAAATAAATGATTAGATAAAGAAAAGTGTAAAATAAAATAATTACAAGATATTTCAGAACATTCACAACGGATAAATTAAGTTAATCTGGAGCGGAGCAGAATCTGTTGGAAAATTAAAATAAACATCATAAAATAGCAGAATAAAGGAGTGCTGCAAATTAGTTAGACTTTGGAGAGTTAAAAGGTTGTAATATAAAATGATGCAGGAGACGGTAATTCTAATCCTAAATTTGAACAATACAGAAACAGATAATTCAAAAAGATAATCTAGAGTCACACTGTCTGCACATGACAAATTCATTTGCAAATTAGGCTGATAAAATACATATTTGGTCTATAACAGAAGGTTATTTGCAGTATTTGATTAGAAATATCTATTTGACTAATGTTAGATGTTAATTTCTCTGAAGGACATCAAACTCTGTCTGCTTCCATCATAATTAGGATAAAATATAAAAAATTAAAAACAGAGTGATTCTACGATGGCTGGAGGTCATGTGATGGCGCTGAGACTTATATGTAATCTCTCATGGCAAAGTTAAAGGTCTGCTAAATTGTAAACAACTGAAGTACACTTTCTGATAAACATTCTTGAATTTGGTTTCCATTTCTAAATAAGGCCTAGTAAAGTAAATAATATAAGTTCCTATTATGCATGGATTTAATCTAAACATCAGGAGTAAAAGTTTTGCTGAATGAACAGAGGATTTTTAGCTGCATGTTTCTAAATTGGATGATTTAATTTCTTGATTAGTGCATAATCTGTGGCCCTGTTGTTGGTGTTCCTTGCTGCGATGATGATGCTGGCTGGTTTGACTTTTTCTCTGGACTCTGTCATTTCTCTTTAATCATATATTAAAGATAGGGTGATATTTTAATTGATCATGGAGTGAGCTACTTTGTTTCACTGGGTGAAGGCCTGAGTGTCATAGCATGGAGCCCTGCACATGAACTTTGCTGCAAAAGTCAAAAGGCTGCTTCAGCTGAGGCTGAAAGGGGGTCTGCCATCGCCCCTATGAAACACATCATGAACTGTGAACTGAACGCAAACCAACGACAAAGTTGGACAAACTGTGAAAGAAGTTGCGGTTATGGACTCAAAACTGATAACAACTGGAGGCCAGGCTCCTGAGAGCGGGGAGACACAGGAAATGAACTGTGACCTTTGGCTGGGGTCATCATAAAAACTTGAACCCAAAGGGACTTTACGATCTACTCCATGTGACGGCTCTTGGGTTTGACCCTAGTGGTGGAAAGTGCTCACTGCATGTAAGATTAGGGACTGGGTCACTTGACTGCTGCTGCTGGTTGGGAGACATGACAGAGTCTGAGTGGGCGTTGGCCTGCTGGTGTTGTTGTTTCAGGGGGGAGTGCTTTCAGAGCGGGGATGCAGATTTACAAATTTATCCAGGACTGATTGATTAGTGGAATATTTAATGGCTAAATTGCAAAACATTTGGTTAGTCTGAGAAAGGCTTGAATTTTGTTAGTCCTGAAAAACGGAAAACATATTACTAAATCCTAAATTAAGGGTGTACAAACAGAGGAATTCATTAAATTAAGCATTTTAGAGTCCGAGAACAAAATCTATGAAACTCAATCCCAAAACTAAACTATTTGTCTAAATTTTAATGTAAATTTCTCTAAAACTTCTTTTTACTTTGGGGTGAGAGTTGCATTTGGTCTGTGCGACGTCCTTGGTGCCAGTCGTGTTTAACTGCTCTGTACCAAAACATCGAGGCTAAGATATAACAAACAGGACTAAATTAAACAAGCTGCTGATCCTTAAAGCAGGACAAACTGTGCTCAAATAATACAATTAACTTAGAGAGAAAACACAACACTCAATTTCACTGATGAACTTTAAATTATCTGATGCAATACAAAAACATGACAGTGTGGCTTTACCAATTTGAAGGGAAATCATATAATCTAAAAGGAGCCTTTGAATGTTTGTGAGTGAGTGTGAGTGGGGGAGTCAGTGAACTTTGACATGTGTGATGGTTTTATGGCGTGGTGTGGTGAACTGCACTTGTTGGAGCTTATCTGTCTGTGGCTGGATGTGGTTGTTGGGAGGTCTCGTGGAAGATTTATGTGGTTTATTCGGACACAGGCGATAGAGAGTTTAAATTCCAAAAGTTACCGATTCGTTTTTTGAGTTTTCTGGAACAGAACTACGGATGGTTCTGTTTCAGAAAAAGGGGGAGGTGTAAAGGGAGTACAATAAATAAGGAGGCGAGAAGGGGGGCGAAAAGAACCGAGCGCAATAATTATTCCCTATAACATGCAGAGGAAGACTATCTCAGGTTTCAAGCCCCAGTATGACAGTAATGGACAATGGACTGACTACCAGACTGGTTCCAGGACTTGTGACAAAGCACAGAGTGTAAAGGACAAACAACAAGACTCTGACAGACGTGAGCTGAGGTTTGATCAACCAAAGACTTGGACTGACTGAACTCATGACATAAAGACTGAACAACAAGCACTGAAAGCCTTGGTCAAAGTGCTCACGACGGCTGTTGCTCCGGCTGGAGTATCATCAGGATCATCATCTTCATCAACGTCGTCGGACAACATCAACTGGGCGTGGCTACAGGTCATCAAAAGAGAGCGGCACAGCAAAGTGGTCAATCGGACCACCTACGCGGTGAGGGGTCATCGGAAGGAGACGCGTGGTGCAACCGGTACCACAGGAGTCGACGCTCGCCAGCTCAGGAGACAGACCGAGGTCTCAGGAGCTGCAACAATGATCGGGAGGTGTTGAAAGGAGGTGTGTTGATTTCTGGTGGAAACGGCCGTTTCCCCCAGTCAGCTCACCTTGAAGATTGTGTGTGAAAGGGGGTGACCTGGTTTTGAGGAGGCTAGCGGCTGTTAGCTCCGGTCAGGTTGCTCTGAAGTCAGGTGATTATCAGAGGCTTTGAACTGTCTCTGGTCACCTAAAATAAAAAAATAAAAAAAAGCAAGAGGAGAAGAAAAGAACATTGCGAAGAGACATTCGTGCTTTCACCGGAAGAACGTGAAAGACATTCGTGATTTTGTCGGAAGACCTGCAATAACATCACTACTGGACTCAACTAATGACCAGCCTTTGATTAATATTTGATTTTAATAATTCAGAATTTGATTTGGAATAAATAGAAGGGATCTTTGAAAAAAGAACATTCTAATAAATAAAAACAAGGATAAAATTAAGGTTAAAGGTAAAGGTAAAATAATAACTAAGATTAAGGCTTAAAGGCCCAGGCTGGCTGTTTTTTCAATCTGTTTAACTTTTTCTTCCTGAACAGGTTTTTTCTAAATAATGGACTCTAAGAAATTGCATTTAATCAGTTTGCTTTGTTTGTGCATGATTCTGTTGACATTTCTGATTACACTGGTCCTGTGGAGATTGTCCCTGAAACATTGATAAGGTTACAGATAATTCATAATTCGGTGAGTAATTGATATTGATATTTGGTAATTTGAGCTAAGAGTTAAAATACTGGGACAAATAACATCATTCAAATAACATAATTTTAAAGGGTAAAGTTTCAATCAACAATTTTAAAATGTATCCTTTTGGTCGTCCAGGAGGGGCAGACAGGCCCCTAAGGTTGAAAACCTGGAAGGTTCTGATTCCATTGGGCCTTTCCATGATTTTAATTTACAATGTGATTGCTTTCATGACTGGTGTTTTTCCATTTTCCAGAGATGCCCACCGCTCTGAACTGTTGCCTTCTGATCGTTTAGCCGCTAAGTTTGATAATCTACCAATTACATCAGCTGTGATTTCATCCAAGGGGGACTCCTTTAAGGCATTCCAGGAGAGCGTACGTAGGTTGTGTGAGCAGTCCCGTGAGGTATTTGCAGGTGTGGAGGAGGAATTGGCGGCCACATCCCAGATGGCCTTTGAAAATCGCAAGGCCATAAATAAGATCCTAGCTGAGAGAAGTGGTTCTGATCCAGCTGAGCCACTCCAGGCCGCTCAGCGACCTGTGGCCTAGAAGACCTCGAGTCTCTGTTAGAACTATGCACGAGCGCTCCGGAGTCAGTAATCAGTAATGCTTTGGCGACGTTTGGGCATGTTTGGAAAATGGACAAAGTTTTTTTTTTTTTTCAATTAATGTTTAGGTCTATTAATGATTGTTTTTGAATTCTAATCAAGTGTGGTTGTTTTGCATTCCCGGAGTCCGAGGTCTGGTAAATGAAATGTTTTTTCAGGTTGTCAGCAGGGAGAGCCGATACATCTTGGTGCCTCTAGGGGAGTGAAGAGTCAGACTTTAAGTTGAGGGACAGCTACATCAGATAAAGATTGGGTGGACTCTGGGGTTTCAGAGTCCAAGATTGGGTGTGTCGGGAAAATATTTTTTACCTGTCGTACCTTTAATTTTAGAACTTAGAATCCAGGGAATCAAATATATTAATCACTTTTCTTTCCAGGTTTATTGATACACATATGATTCTTGTACTCTTTATTGATCTGCATTTAACCATGATTTGTGCATGTTTACATCAAGCTGTGAATTCCAGCTGAAGCAAGAAGGTTTTAATCTCATGTGAAGGTCTAGTTCTGGTGTCGTAAAACTGTCCAAAGGGAGGTGAGAACACTCTGACCTAGGGACAGATAACAGCAGCAGGAGAAGATACAGACAAGGACCAGTTCCGAGCCTGGCACCAGGAGAATCTCAGTCTCCAGGGAAAATCAGATTTATGGCCTTGGGCTCCAATAGGCGGGTCCAGGAGAAAGAATATAATCAAGTGTCTTTACTGTGAAACTTCAGATTCGCCATTATACGAGGGGAGATGGACAGAATCTCCCCGAATGTACATCGGGTTACAATAAAAGATGATTGAGTGAAATAAAGAGTGTACGTTGATTGCAACGAGGCGGTCTTCATGGCTCGTGATTTCTTATTTGATCAGAAGATCTTAACGAACTGGGAGAGTGGGAAAAGGAGAGGAAAAGTCAAATGCTGCACCAGCTCGGGGCGAAAGAAGAAGAACCGGAACCAGGATCACAAGGGCCTGAGATGAGTGACATCAGACGAGCTGCAGAAAACCAGATTTGAGCTAAATACATCAGAGACAGAGTAACACCGATATTTTTTCCCACAACAATCTGTATGATTATGAGGTCTTGACTCTCGGAAATTCTACAAAACCCACGAAATATAGGCCAGCGGCGCCTATTGCAGAATGAAACACTCCAGTCTCAGTTTTACATGATTTTAAACCAAATTTAAAGCTGCTATAATGAACATTATTATCTCTTGTTTAAAGTATTATCAGGAAAATGACTTTCATATGTGATTAAAATAGAACTATGAGTTGGTGAAGGTTCTCAGTCATCCAGGTCATGGTAATCCAAGGGGTTCAAATGAAGGCAACTGGACTTCTTTGGTTTCTTGAAGACGTTTCGCTTCTCATCCGAGGAGCTTTGTCAATTCTGACTGGAATATGGGAGGGTCGATCTTATAAACTGTAGCTGTCTATTGTTGCTCAATGAGCAGCATCTGCCTGTGAATGCCCCTCCTCCCTACCTCTTGATGAGTCGTTAGCCTCGTTAGCCTCTATTGTTTGTGAGTCGTTGTTTTGATTAGATGCAGGAGGGTGTGACCTGGACTGAAACTGTTTTGGAACTTGGTTCAAAGCTGCATTATAGGTGCTGGAAAGGTGAAACCTGAGTCCTCCTCCTCTATTTAATGATGGTTTCTCCATTTTGACATAGATGGCTTCCTTCACTCCTCTCTCAAACCATCTATCTTCTCTGTCCAGAATGTGGACTTTGTCATCTTCAAAGGTGTGGCCCTTGTCCTTCAGGTGTAGGTGGACTGCAGAGTCTTGGCCTGAAGAGGTGGCTCTCCTGTGCTGTGCCATGCGCTTGTGTAGTTGTTGTTTAGTTTCCCCTATGTAAAGCTCTGGACAGTCCTCACTGCATTGGACTGCATATACGACGCCGCTCTGCTTCTGTTTGGGTGTCTTGTCTTTAGGATGGACCAGCCTCTGTTTGAGGGTATTGTTGGGTTTAAAGTTTACAGGGATGTTATGTTTGGAGAAAATTCTTCTCAGTTTCTCAGAGACTCCTGCCACATATGGGATGATGGTACCTCTGCGCCTGTTGTCCTTCTCTTTGCTGTTTGCTGCTGTGGATTCCTTTCTAGACTTCTTTGTTGATTTCACAAATGCCCAGTTGGGGTATCTGCAGTTTTGGAGCGCTTTCCTAACGTGTTTCTCTTCCTTTTGCTTTCCCTCAGTCTTTGTGGGGATATTCTCTGCCCGATGGTGTAGAGTCCTGATAACTGACATTTTGTGCTCCAGTGGGTGATGTGAGTCGAAATGCAAATACTGGTCTGTGTGGGTCGGTTTCCTGTAGACTTCAATGCTGAGACTTCCATCCTCTTCAATTTGCACAGCACAGTCCAAGAAGGGCAGTGTGTTGTTGTGTGCGTCCTCCCTGGTGAACTTGATGTTCTTGTCCACAGCGTTAATGTGCCTGGTGAANGGTCATGGTAATCCAAGGGGTTCAAATGAAGGCAACTGGACTTCTTTGGTTTCTTGAAGACGTTTCGCTTCTCATCCGAGGAGCTTTGTCAATTCTGACTGGAATATGGGAGGGTCGATCTTATAAACTGTAGCTGTCTATTGTTGCTCAACGAGCAGCATCTGCCTGTGAATGCCCCTCCTCCCTACCTCTTGATGAGTCGTTAGCCTCGTTAGCCTCTATTGTTTGTGAGTCGTTGTTTTGATTAGATGCAGGAGGGTGTGACCTGGACTGAAACTGTTTTGGAACTTGGTTCAAAGCTGCATTATAGGTGCTGGAAAGGTGAAACCTGAGTCCTCCTCCTCTATTTAATGATGGTTTCTCCATTTTGACATAGATGGCTTCCTTCACTCCTCTCTCAAACCATCTATCTTCTCTGTCCAGAATGTGGACTTTGTCATCTTCAAAGGTGTGGCCCTTGTCCTTCAGGTGTAGGTGGACTGCAGAGTCTTGGCCTGAAGAGGTGGCTCTCCTGTGCTGTGCCATGCGCTTGTGTAGTTGTTGTTTAGTCTTGGCCTGAAGAGGTGGCTCTCCAGAGCTTTACATAGGGGAAACTAAACAACAACTACACAAGCGCATGGCACAGCACAGGAGAGCCACCTCTTCAGGCCAAGACTCTGCAGTCCACCTACACCTGAAGGACAAGGGCCACACCTTTGAAGATGACAAAGTCCACATTCTGGACAGAGAAGATAGATGGTTTGAGAGAGGAGTGAAGGAAGCCATCTATGTCAAAATGGAGAAACCATCATTAAATAGAGGAGGAGGACTCAGGTTTCACCTTTCCAGCACCTATAATGCAGCTTTGAACCAAGTTCCAAAACAGTTTCAGTCCAGGTCACACCCTCCTGCATCTAATCAAAACAACGACTCACAAACAATAGAGGCTAACGAGGCTAACGACTCATCAAGAGGTAGGGAGGAGGGGCATTCACAGGCAGATGCTGCTCGTTGAGCAACAATAGACAGCTACAGTTTATAAGATCGACCCTCCCATATTTCAGTCAGAATTGACAAAGCTCCTCGGATGAGAAGCGAAACGTCTTCAAGAAACCAAAGAAGTCCAGTTGCCTTCATTTGAACCCCTTGGAATAACTATGAGTTATTTGTTGTGCATGTTTTGTATCAATCAGCAAATCTGTGACTGAATATGATGATAGAACTAGATGCAGCTTGTTAAATATCCACGTCTTTTTTGTTTGTTTTAATGAAATATACTGAAATGCTGCTGCAGAGGTGTCTTTTTTTAACTCTACAGAAAACGGATGTGGTTGCAACACACCAGTGAACTGGGGCGAGCCACCCCCCCACCTCCACCCCACCCCCCTCCAATAAAAGCCTCAGCAGGTGGAGGCTGCTGCTCGGAGCTCCTCTACCTGTGGCCGGCTGCGATGGACGCTCTGCGGGTCTCCCCTGCGCTCCTGGTGATGATGATGATGGCTGCAGGGCGCGTTCACGCATTTAAACCTGTCATCATCGTGCATGGGATTTTCGATGGACCCAAAGAGTTAAGAAACCTCTCCGGGTTCATTAAAACGGTAGGATGACTCTGAGACGCACGAAGAGGAAAGTTTATATGAAGTCATTTTTAAGATAATTTTGCTGAAAAGTGAAAGTTTCCAGTTTCTAAACTTGTAGAGACAAAGTCTGTGAATTTATAAAAAGTTATAAGTCTTGAACTTCTAAAAAAGATTTTTATCATTTACATTTGCAAATATATATATATATATATATATATATATATATATATATATATATATATATATATATGTTGTAACTTTTGCTGCCTCTTGGCCGGGACTCCCTTGGAAATAAGGTTTTTAATCTCAATGGGACCTTCCTGGTTAAATAAAGACTAAATAAATAAAAAATAAAATTTGCAGCAGCAGCAGCAGCTTGTCAGATAAAATCTGCTGCTGATTCATCATTTAGGAGCTTCTTAAAGAAAACGTTGGCTTTAAAAAGACAGACTTTTAACACCTCAGAGCTGCTTTGCTATATTTTTATATTTCGAGAACAAATAAAGTGCATATTTAAACAATCATTCATTATTATTGTGTTATTAAACTCTTCATTTGTCTAAAGATCCAGAAACAGATCAGTTATTCTGGATTAAGTTAGATTAGATGACAGTCTCAAGAGTGTGATGCGGCAGCACAGCCGAGAAACAGAAGTCAGATTTGTGCTGAAGTGAAAATCATCTTTCTGATTTTCATTTCCTCACACTGAGTTTTTATTTAGTCCTGCTGAGCAGCTTCAGCTGATCTGTGTTTCCTCTGGGTTCTGTTGCATCTAGATGCATCCTGGTACTCAGGTGACCGTGTTAAGTGTGGACAACTACCTGGACAGCATGAAGCCGCTGTGGCGGCAGGTTAAAGACTTCAGGGAGGTTCTCATGAACATCATGATCCAAAACCCTGATGGCGTCCATCTGCTCTGCTTCTCACAAGGTGATTAAACACAAACATGAGCTCAAAGACAGGTTCAGTCATAATCCTGGTTGGTTAGTGATGCTCAGGCTCAACGTTCATAAAAACGATGTTCCATCACTTCTCAGATATGCCAGATGAATAAATGATGTAAAACAATAACATGCAAGTCATTTTACTAGTCAGGTTTCACAATTAAGGTGACATAAAGTTAATATTTCATTTATTCTAAAAACGGCTGATTAAAAAGACAACCTGAGGACTCATAATAATTCAGTTGTATTGGCCACAAAGAATAATCATTTCATCTTGTTTCTGTTCAGGAGTCTGAGGAGTTAAAACGGCTAAATCCTAAACTAGAAGCAGTTACTCCTCTTCTGCTCCACCTGCAACAAAATAGGCCATTTAGGACATTTTCTAAAACATTTGACATTTTTTGCATAGTTTTTTTTTGTTCAGAGCAGATGTTGAGATTGCATTAAAAGCTCTTTTTATCCAAAGTCACATTTTTCAGATGCAAAGTGCATTCCACCCAGTTTCTTTTGCTCAATTTTGACTGGAAATTCTGTATTTAGGAGCTGCTGGAAAGACCCAGGTCAGAGGTTTCTGACCCAGCCTCTGGTATCAGACCAATATCAGCAGGAGTAATTGGTCTTTGGTCCAGCTGGACCAGATATCTGGTCTCGATGACGTTGCACCAGTCAGATTGTCTCTTTATACATTTTTACTGGAACCAGTAACCTTCATGGAGCTGGGACCACAGAACTGACCCAGAACTGGTTCCTGGGTCATTATTGAATGATTATTTATTAAATTCACTATGATGAGACAACACTGCTTTTCTGCTGCTGGTCTGTTAGCATTAGCATCAGCATTAGCTTCAGCATAAGTATTAGCATTAACATCATGACCAGCATTAGCATAATGGTGCGTTCAATTTGTCCTCGGAACTCGGAAATCCCGACTTCCGAGTAGGAAAAATCAAATAAAACGCCCCGCAAAGTCGGAACTCCCAGTCGGGAAACTCTGAAGTTTTTCAGAACTCCGACATCGAGATCCAAGATGGCAGCTCTCCGTATCAACAACAGTAAGTTGTGGTTGAAATGCGTTTATTTTACAAGACACACATATAAGAGTGTGTTTAAAATAAAAGTTACATGTAGCGCTTGCATCTCTAAGCTGAACAAACTAAAAGTGTTGTTTATTAGTCGTCTGTGTTCGTTGAGAGCTACCTAAACAGCAGTTTTCGAGGGCGCTGCCATATTGGAATTCTAACTTCTCCGACTACAGTATACCAGACCGCTGTTATCTCGGGTGTGACGTCTTTCCTAGTTCCGAGTTCATAGTTTCGAGGTAACTCGAACGCAGCAAGCATCAGGATCAGCATTAGCATCAGCATTAGCATCAGGATCAGCATTAGCAATAGCATCAGCATTAGCTTCAGCATTAGCATTAGCATTAGCATCAGGATCAGCATTAGCATCAGCATCAGGATCAGCATTAGCATCAGCATTAGCTTCAGCATTAGCATTAGCATCAGGACCAGCATTAGCATCAGCATTAGCTTCAGCAGCATCAGCATAAGCATTAGCATCAGGATCAGCATTAGCATTAGCATTAGCATGAAGCAACCAGCTAAAGCAGAATTAACAATCGATTCTCACAAGTATCTGCTGCAGCAAGAAACGCAGGTCAGGTGAGCTTGTTTGTTATTGCTTTATGCAAATAAATAAATAAACCTGGACTGCCACAGTGTGATGTGAAATTGGCAGCTTAGAGCGAGAGAGACTCAGAAATTGGTATTGGTCCCCATAACCAGAATCGGTTAATCTCTAGAATAAAGTTAATAGTAATCCTGATGAGAATGATCTCCTGACATGGAGCTTCTTGTCTGATTTAGTTCTTTGTGTTTTTTTTTTGTTTTGCTGAAGGTGGTCTGATTTGTCGAGCTCTTCTCGCCACAACTCCTTTTCACAACGTGAAGACGTTCATCGCCCTGTCGTCGCCGCTGGCGGGCCAGTACGGAGGTCAGACAGCTTTGTTTCAGGTTGGATGTTGATCATGTTCAGAAACATAACCTGACGTTTCTCCCCCAGACACTGACTACCTGGAACGGGTTTTCCCAGACAGCTTCAGGGAAGCCATTTTCCTGATTTGCTACAACATATTTGGACAGGAAATCTCAGTCTGTGACTACTGGAAAGGTAATCCATAGTTGAAGCTTTATTTCCTATAAAGAGACGATAAACAGGAAGTGTTTTCTCTGCAGACCCTCACCATATATCCAGCTACCTGAGGTCCAACAGGTTTCTGCCTTTGATCAATGGTGAAAAACCTCACAGGCTCATGAAAGGTAGGAAAACCAGCTGCTTCTTATTGTTAAACATAAAGATAAGTTTTATTTTTAAAGCATCTTTACTTCCTGTCATCAGCGTGGAGAGAAAGCTTCCTGCGTATCAAGAAGATGGTGCTGATTGGAGGACCAGATGATGGCGTCATCACACCGTGGCAGTCCAGGTTTGTCCCAACTAATCAAAACCACAAATTAGCCTAATTATTCAGTGATTAGTGTATTAACATTATTATTAGCCATGCCATAGCATGTAATTAGCATGATAATAACAGTTAAATGTCCATTTACTGTATATATACATTTATAAACAAGAGCAGCAACAAACTACTGGACAGCAAAAAAAAAGAATATGAAATAAAAACATTCTAAAGAAAAAAGTGAATTTTTTAAAAATAAAAACACAAAAATAAGAGAAGTGGGTCATCTTGCATTCACCCCATTTTAGTAAAAGAAAAGCTGTAAACTTTACAAAACCTGATGTGTAAAACTGTCACAGAGACAACTTTGAGTCAAACCAACATAGATACCATCAGAACTGTGAGATTTCTGTTAAAAACACAAGGTTGGAAGATTTGGTTCCTCTTCACCTGAAACCATCACTTCCTGTTTTCTTTTTCAGTCATTTTGGATTCTACGACCAAAACCAAGATGTTGCAGAAATGAGGAACCAGGAGGTAGGAGGCAAACAAATCTGTTCAGGACAGCCTGATGGTTTCATTTAAACAACAACAGGGTTCTTACAGGGGCTTGAACTGTGATTTGGTATTTTCATGTTTTTAAAACGTCAAAACCCATGAGAGATATATTTTAGATTTTTTAAATTAGTAGTTCTTTTTTTTCTGTGAATTTCATGAATATTAAATCACTAATATGAATCCTCCCAAGCAGCTGCAGCTGTTTTCATGCTAATCAGTCCATCGCGGAGCATCACAAACATATATATTTATAGTTTGACATCAGCTCACCTAATATTTAATCGTTTGTGTTTCTGTGGAAGTTTTACCAACGCGACACGTTTGGGCTGAAGACGCTGGACGAGCGTGGCGATGTGGAGGAGTGCGTCGTTTCAGGAGTGAAACACACCGAGTGGCACTCCAACCTGACGGTGTTTCAGACCTGCATGGAGAAGTGGCTCACCTGATCGCCTCCCAGAACCAGAACGAAACCATCCAACACAAATGTTTACAGACCTTCTGTCCATAAGACAAGAGCTGAACAATTATAGATAAAAAAAACATGATTTTATGGAATATTATGATGTCAGCTTCAAAACTCTGACATGTTTTGTGGGTTTTAGGAAAGAGGGGGGTGGAACTGTTGCTAAGCTCATGTGATGAAGTTTGTTTTAGTTTTTAGTGTGAATGTGGGGAGTGTTTAACGGACTAAAAAGAGGTCCTGAATCCTTTAAATTTCTGCATAAAAATTCTGAAACAGACTCAAAAATAAGAGACGTTAAAAGTGAAAATATTTAAAAAATATCTTCAAATTACACTCCTGCAAAGTTATACGCTTAGTGACTATATAGGCCTTAGGGAGGCTTTCCTTTAATTGTTTTATTTTATGTGATCAACAAGAACATTTTAAAAACAAGGAAATGGCAAAGAAAAATATTGAGGAATATATAATCAAAAATATTATGAATAAAGGGAAAAAACATAAAAGAAACTTAAAATATAAAAATGCTAAATATTTTAAACCTGAAAACATTCACTTTATTTTTTGCTTTTTTCTCATTTGTTGCAAAACCTTTGGATCAACGTCAGAACTGATGTGGTTTGTTGTTGCTGCCCCCTGGTGGACATTAGTGGTACTTTATATCGAAGCTAAACAAAAGTTTCTATTTTTAACCAACTAAAGTCAGCTTGTGTGTTTTATACATGTGTATACTAAAGCATTTTCTTTGCATCACAACAGGGTTGGTTGTGTTTTTATTATTTTCAAACACTTTAATACTCAGCTTTTTTTGTTCAAAAATACAAAAATAAAACATCTTTTCCTGCTTTGTTGTGATAAAAAGTCTAAATGGTGTCATTAACTTATGTAGTTATTCTGCTTTATATCCCAAACAAAGAAAACAATCAAACTGAGTTTTTTTTGTATTTGAAATGTAGTTAATCATGTTTCTACTTGAACATCTGAAAAAAAACTCAAGAACCTGGATCATTTAAAGACTAAAGGAACGTTTTCCTGCAGGATCTGAGTCCTATAGCAGAACACAGATTCAGGATTATAATAAAAAATATATAAAATTTTAATTAGAAATTACAAAATACTGCTTTTTGACTATAACAGTGTAAAACCCAGAATTAGTAGTGAATAACCCTGTTAGAAGAAGTCCAGTTTTGTTATAAATTATAATAATTATATAGGATAACCGGACGAAGCCTCCCTGGTGAGTAGTCACAGCCATGCTTCTGATCAGCTGATTACTGATTCTGATCACCACTATAGATTGTGTCTTGATCAATAATCTGTGAAATCACAGGAAGAACCGGGATGAGAACAATAAAAACATCTGAGAATTCGTGCTTTAAATTTTTAAAGGGCACAAATAATGTGTATCTCACATTGTTTATTTTAATTAAAAATACTTTATAAATAAAACATTTTTTGAATGTAGGCATGAAACAATCACCACCATGTTTTTAAAAGCTTTACCATTAAAATGGTTTGTATCCATGTAACTAAACTCTGTTTCTCCAAGCTGAGGCTGTTCAGAGAAAAAAAAAAATCTGGAACAGAATAAATCGAATGTCATGACTTTTCCTGCGGCTCCACAGGTGTGACCGGTGACGTCAGGAAGGTGACACCCACCTCGTCCCCTCCCTAGAGCTCCGGTGTGTCGCTACGCGGCTCCAGCTCCGGTCCCGGTGGAGTTCCGGTTTCTTCTCTAACGTCGTGATTTGAAGCTTTGATCCAGCTGAGCGCGTGAGTCCCGGGGGACTTCAAAGGTTAGTTCGCCGCTCTTCAAAATAAAAGCTTGGGTGGTTGAAAGCAGTCGGAACAGAACACCGAACCGCTCGGCTCGACTGTCCTCGCGCTGTTTGAATTGAAATCACTTTTGAAGGTGAAACATCGAGTGAGAGGAGGAAGAGTTTCCGTCTGTTTTTCGCTCGGGTCGGCGGAAACCAGCTGATGTAGAATCGGTGACAGCGTGGCTGAAGAGCGACGTGTTCGGTCCGACACTGGAAACACCCAGAACCCAGAAAGGAAGAGAGAACCGGTCCGAGCGGCTCCGGAGGAGTTTCAGGTAGAAGTGCTGGTTCTGGTTCCAATAATAAAATAAAATAAAACAAGATTCAGTTGAAATATTCTCAGAACAGAATTCGGCTTCTTTGTGGTTAAAGTTCAGATGAGTTCCTCTCTGACTCGTTTCTACTTTTGACTTCAGACCAGTGCTGTCCAACGTGTGGCCCGGGGGCCGTTTCACGGCCGCCGGGATGATTTTATGCGGCCCTCAGGTTTTAAAGTCCTCTAGCAGGATGTTGATGCTAAACACAGAATTCTATGGTCAGATTTATACAAATGTAGTTCTGAACAGAAAAAATGTTTTAAAGTAATAGAATTTTCCAATCCAAAGTCTTTTATTAATCAACTTAATTTTTATTTTATTTATTTATTCTTTATTTAACCAGGAAGGTCCCATTGAGATTAAAAACCTCATTTTCAAGAGAGTCCTGGCCAAGAGGCAGCAAAAGTTAGTTACAAAATTTTTCAGTTACAGACATGTTATGTACAAAATTACAGAAGGCAGTTACAACACAGGGAATCTGTCTCAAGGGTTCTCAGTCTGGTTTTAAATGTATTCAAGGAGATGAGCTCTGTTAGTTTCCAGTTTTCCTGCAGCCTGTTCCATCGAAAAAAGAAACCCAGTTTGAGTTTCTTCACAAGATTGATAAACTGAATAATTTTTCATGCTTGTCATAATTTGCCTTTTGCCGGCCCCGCCCTCAAAACAGCTATTGTCAAATCACACATCGTAGCAACTGTTACTGTCCAACAACTTCCAACAAGATGGTGAAGCTAAGCATTAGCCTCGATAGTAGTCGTGTCTTCTTCGTTGCGTATTGTCAGAACCTCCTCATCAAGCTCAACCAGCAACAGCCAAGCATGAGTGCTCCCCGCCCGCGGCTGGGAGGAGCTCTGCCTCCCAGACCATCCAAAAGGCTCACTCACCTCTCACTGGTCGCTCAGTCATCGTGTGTCTTTCATGCATGAGCTCCTCCTGGTCCATGTTACTTCTGTGTACCAGTCCCCGAGTAAACCTTACTCACGAACCAACCAGCCTAACTCCACAGCCACGCCACTTGACTCGTCTTGGTCACACTGCATCCCCGCCACCGCTCCTGGGATCTACGCATCCCCACACGCCTTCTCCTCAGCGGAGCCGACACATATTTTTATATTTTGAATATATCCCTCCACTGCATACTGTAACCCTTTTTGCCTCAATCTGGATGATATAGCGGAGGAATTGCTCAAAAAAATGTCGCTGACACGCATCTGGCCACTTCTTTCCATCTCGGCAAACTGCCGAGCTGGTCAGTGTTTGACCCACTAATTTGCAACAGTTACTAAGGGGGGCGGGGCACGGCGAAAGGTCAATTATAAATATGTATTTAGATAGGTATGAAGCTATTGTAAGGTCTGTGTTTTTGTTCAGCGCTGGAGTCTTCTAGAGATATTTTAAAGTCAATATCTTGATCAAATGATATGGAAATTCCTGTTTTCACAGAGAATACTCCTCAACCGTTGGACCTGCAGAGCAGGTCAGCTGTTCCTCTGATGTCCAGCAAAGGGAGGAATGACCTCTGCCGAATATGTGGCGGCAATCTCCAGGGAAACCAAAGGCGATGGCTGTTTGCGGGACAAAACAAGAGGACTGGCCTGTCTCGGACCCCTACACAGTCCCTGAGAGGTGGAAGCCTGCCCCGGTCCTCCCAGAGCAGCCCTTGGGGTAAGTCTGGAATCTTGGGAAATGCTTGCAATTCTGTGTTTGACTCAAAAGTAAAACTAGATTTTTTTTTTCTCAGGTAGCACCATGTCTCTGGGGTCCTCGGTGTCTCTGTCCAAGTCCCAGATGTCCGTGAGCTCCCCGTCCAAAGCAGTGGACCTGCTCGCCGTGCTGACCCACATTCTTGGGCGGTCGGTACCACGTGGCGGTGGAGTGGGAGAGTTTGTTTGTGGGAAATGTGTATCTGTCCTGGAGCGGGTGTTTAAATTTGACACAGTCATTTCCAGGGTTAGGGTGCTCTCATCAGAGCGCCTTCAGAAGCTGACGCAGGAGAGGGACAAAATCAGACTTTGGGTTCGCCAGAACTACCTCCACCGCCACCCCCAGGGCTTCCAGAACAAGGGCAGCACCAGTGAGGACGATGGTGAAGAGGAGAAGGAGGGCTACAGGGACATGTTGAAAGACAACATGGCTCTCTCGGAGTACGAGTGCTGGTCTGAGAAGTGGGACGCCTGTCCATATTTCATCAGAACCGGTAAAAGATGCAGGAAGGGTAAAGGCTGTGAGGGCTGCGACTCTTTACGGGTTTCTGACTCCGATTATGAGTCCGTCTGCGGGATTCCTCGTCACTTGCCTTTCCAGCTGTTCTCTCCGTCGGGGCTGTCGCGGGACAAATCCCAGAGCATGCCCCTCCACTGGCAGGGAGAGCCATCCATCAGTTCCAGTCCGGCTTCGCTGGCTGGGTCTAGTCTATCCTTAAAAGCATCTTCCCGTACAGAGTCTGTTCAGTCTCTGGACTCCATTGATGGCCGAGACCCGTTTGATACACCGGGTGATCAATCTGTTAACTTTGTCCTGAAGAAGCTGAGGAGCATTGGAGGGAAACCAGTTAGTTCACCTTCAGGCAGCAGGATCCCAGTTCTGGACCGAAAGGATGGAACGTTCTGTGAAAGAGTTGATGGAGGGGCATCGCCCAACGTGAGCAGAGTTCTGGATTTTGGGGATGTGGAAAACGGAAGAGATGAAGGTGATGGAGATGTCCTGATGGAGCTGAGGGATGAGTTCATGATGCTTCATCGAGAGGTGAGTTTCTGCTTCATGTCTGATCACCTTACCCTAACCCTAGTGTCGATCGCTAACCCTAGCGTTGATCCATAATGCTAACCCTAGCGTTGATCCATAATGCTAACCCTAGCGTTGATCCATAATGCTAACCCTAGCGTTGATCCATAATGCTAACCCTAGCGTTGATCCATAATGCTAACCCTAACATTGATCCCTAATGCTAACCCTAGCGTTGATTGCTAATGCTAACCCTAGCGTAGATTGCTAATGCTAACCCTAGCGTAGATTGCTAATGCTAACCCTAGCGTAGATTGCTAATGCTAACCTTAGCGTAGATTGCTAATGCTAACCCAAGCGTTGATTGCTAATGCTAACGTAGCATTGATGGCTAATGCTAAACGTAGTGTCAAACGCTAATGCTAACTTAGCATAGATTGCTGTTGAGT
This sequence comes from Aphyosemion australe, assembly GCA_006937985.1. NCBI lineage: Eukaryota > Metazoa > Chordata > Actinopteri > Cyprinodontiformes > Nothobranchiidae > Aphyosemion > Aphyosemion australe. Next base: position 531,957 of record SSNS01000288.1, on the reverse strand, counting down.
TATTTGTACTTGAATTGATTTCTTCATGATGTGGCGGCCAATGAGAAGAATTGTAGGAGTGTTTAAAAGATGTCATAGGAAAATCCTCCCTCTTTGTGAATAAACGCTGACGTGTACGTGTTTTTATCCTCATCAACACACAAATGATTATGCTGAAAGCCTGAGAAAATCGAGCTGCTAACAGTCGCTAACCCTGACCCTAACCCTAGTGTGGTCTTGAAGCCTCTGGCTTCCCAAACATTACTGAAATCTTTGTTTTGAAGGTCCTTTAGATTTTTATTTAGACTTTAACTTATTTATCTTTACTCAGTCTTATTTGAGTCATTCAGGTAGAAGGTCCGCTAACTCAAGGGATGAGCCAGAATTGGATCAGCACAGATCAGTGGTCCATCTTAGTTAGATTTTACTGAAACCTTATTTTGTTATTTCAGAGCTACACTGGAAGGGTTCAGAATGTTATTAAACACCTACGAGCCCAACTGGACCAGGCTGCATCCCGCATCAGAACCCTGGAGGCCGAACGAGGAAACAACCCGGCTGAAGTCAATAGATCAGAGGACCTGACCTTCGTAAGTCTTCTCATTGTTCTCTCACACATTCTATGGGAGACAGTTGGCTTAGCGTAAAGACCAGGAGGACAAGGAACCTGGTGGAACTAAATCCACCATGACACCTCTAATGTTCCTAATATTGATCCCTAAACAGAACTGGTTCTGATAAGTCTATCACAATTTTCTGTTTGGAGGATTTTGACTTTTGATGGAGTTTGTGCATCTTTGCTTTGTTTTGTCTAAAGACATGCAGGTGTGGCGGCCATCTTTAATCAGTTATAAAATTTCATTCGTCAAAAATTTTCTGAAGTTTCTTGAAAAAGAGGTTTTAAATGTTAATGAGTCGTTTTACCGAAACATTCGTGCTCGTCTTTAGTGCTGAACGCTTTCTCTTCTCCAGAATCTCTAATTCATAACATGATAATAATAGGCTGCATCCTGCATCATATGACGTAAAAAGTTCTGTTGATCCAGAAAAGCAGGTTTACTTGGTCCAAATAGCTCCATAATACAGTCAGAGTTCTGACTCAGCCCAAGTAAAACACCAGGAACAGAAGGTGTGTCTTCATTTCCTCATGAATGCAGGTTAACACACACCTGTGTGTGTGGAATCTCCCCCAACCAGCAGCGTTTGCCCCAGGGTTCGGTCGTCAGTAGTAACCGGGCCTTCAGCTGTTCTGCAGGAGACACATCAGCTGACCTGTCAGAATAAAAGCTGACCTGTCAGAATAAAAGCTGCCCTGATGAAACGAAGCAGCAGGTGTAAACATAGTCAGTGAGGTTCTTCTGGATGACTCTTCTCGCATGTCAAACCTTCTGGTTTCCTGTAGGGATGAAAACAGGTGGAGCTGAAAAAGCTGAAGGAACCTGAATAATCTCAGATTCTCATGAAACGTTTACTTGTTTCTGCTTCAGGGTTAAACAGAAACCATCTGATTTGTTTTCAGATGATTTAAACTGATGGTAAAAGATACGTCTGGATTTTAAGGTGGACTGTAACCAAATCTTCTTCCTTTTGAGTCTGTGTGTGATTTAGATTTCTAGTTCTTTATGTGAAGTGATTTATTTCAAGGCCTATGGATCTGAAATACGTGATTTCCTCTCTCTTTTCCCTCCAGCTGACTCAGGAGGGCGGTGGCAGCTCGGTGCTGCAGAGCCTGGCCCACTCCCTGCACAGCCGGGAGCGTCTGATCCAGGTGGGTGAGGCAGGAATCCTCTGTGGCTCCGGTAGCTCCGGCTCAAAGCTGCTGGAATGTTGTTTGCTTTAGAATCTGCTGCTCGGCCTTAAAGCTGCAAGCCCAAACCTCCGAGCTGCGACTCTGTTTGGTTTAGCTGCTGATGTGTTAATGATTCACAGCAGAAACAACACACACTCAGACCGTTGGACTCATTTATACCAAACAGCCAGAATCAGCAGAACCTGTGATTAAAACAAACCTGAAGCAGAGATCAGTGCATCTCTGCAGACGTTTTCTTCGGGGGTTTAATTAAAATGCTTCACTGACCAGGTGTGTGTAAAACCAGGGGATTCTGATCATCACAGCATCTGCTCACTTTTTAGTCCGACTTGCTGTCAGAGTCTGGGAGCAAGAGACGTGTGGCTAGTTACCACGGTGACCTTAACAAGAGTTGTTAACCTGATGATGCTAATGAGCCACCGGCAGCAGCTTTAACATTTCTGTTATTTATGGTATTCTTTAAACTCCTTAAATTAGAAATTAAATAAATCCAAATATTTAGTCTGAGCTGAGGTTATTGTTATCAGACTGCTGCATCAGTGCCCTTCAGATTGCGTGTTCTGAAATGTTTTGGTGAAATCTTCTGTCTCCAGGAGTGTTTGGGTCTGATCCGACGGCTGTGTGTGCAGGACCAAGCTGGAGCCGAGCTGACTGACAAACTGTCTGAGAATCTGAAGGAAATTCTGTCCGACAACAAGGTCAGAGCCGACTCGGTTCTGGTTGTTTACTATACAGCGATGCTTTGTTTACTCGTAGATATCAGCGGTTGCCTGGAGCATCGCTGATCAGCCCGAGCAGACAGACTTCTGTCTCTGAGGCTGAAGGTCTCATGATAGGAGTTCTGGTTCCCTCTGGATCAGGAACATTCCTAAACTCACCAGTAAGTTCTGACACTTCTGTAGCTGCATAAACTTGTATGGTTCTGTTCTCCAGGCGGTTCTGGAGACTCTGAGACGTGACGGGACAGAGAGGGAGAAGAACCTGGAGAAGGAGGTGGAGGCTCTGAGAAAGGCTGGACGAGACCGTGAGCGAGACCTGGACACCCTCAACACGGTTCTGCAGTGCAACCAGGACGTCATCAACGTAAGAACCCCCTGACCCCCCCTGACTCAGATGAGGTTAGAGTTTAAACTGAGTCCTTCCTGCTTCCAGGACCTGCGGGTTTCTCTGGGGGAGAAGGAGCTTCTGCTGAAGGAGGTGGAGAAGGAGCGAGAGCTGTGGAGACAGAGAGATGGAGCCCTGGCTGTGGTCTTGAAGGAGAAGGAAGTTCTGATCCAAAACTTCAAACAGCAGCTGGAAGATAAACAGGTTAAAGAAACAGATCTAAGATCAAACCTGTCTGAACCTCCACCAGAGTGCATGAGCTGTTTGTGCAGCAGTGCATCATGGGTAAACACCTCCACATTGGGACTTTGTTGAAGAAGTCTGGTGAAGTCTGGTTCAGAAAAAAACACACTGAGCTGAGTGTCCCATCAACAATAAACAGGATTTTGTGTTTTATTTCTAGGATTTAACTCTGAAATATGTTACTTTTATTCTGAAACTTTATTTTAATCACAAAAATATTTCTGATTTTCCAGTTTAACCTTCAGTCTGAACTCAGCTGGACTTTAGATGGATGAATGTTTTATTTTTCATTGGCCAATATTAACTTTTCCATTAATTATCTACAATATTTGTAACTAATTATTATAAATTGATGATTTATTGTTTTTATAACTAAAGATTGTTTTCTTCCAGGCTCCTTCCAGCTCTGTGATTGGTCAGCAGTCATCAGGGGGTGGAGCTGAACCAGCTGCTTTATTCAATGATGAAGACAACAGCGCCACCTTGTGTCAGGAGGTCACCAGACTCACTGCAGCCCTGCAGGAGATTCAAGAGCAGAAACGGGTGAGAAATGATTTTTTTTAAAAACAAGAACCTGCATGAATAAAATAAGACTTTTATTGTTTGGTTTTATTTTAAAATATTCATAATTAACTTAAGAAACATCACAAATTAGAGCTATTCTGTTAATCAAACAATTTACATTAAAAATGAAAATTTTCACAAGTTTTTTCCCTAAATAAACTACTATTGCTTTATTTTTAAAAGCTTAATGAAAGTATAATTTAACACTAACATTAACACTAATTCATTAGTTTTTTCATATGCATTTATTTAAAAAAAGTATAAAAATGTATATAAAAGACTAAATGGTAAATTAAAAGGATTAAAAATAACTAAATAGATAAAACTTAAATAAATGCAAAAGTCAGATCAATTTAAATCATTTAAAACAAACACGTTGAAATGAGGAAAAAAAATGAAATTCATTATTGCTTTTTAATATTCATAAAACTGAAGTTTTCGAAATACTATTGAACTAATATTAAACCATCCCTCTGAGCCGTGAGTCGTCGTCTCAGAGTTTAGAAGCTGCTGAAGCTTCTGGTCAGCAGGTTGGAGGCGATCAGCTGATCCGATTCTCTTCTCCTTCAGACGCAGCAGGAGACTCACAGTCAGACGGTCTCCTCTCTGACGGCTCAGCTCAGAGACCTCCAGCGGGAGCTGAGGGAGAAGGAAAAGGAGAGGAAGGAGGCTGAGAGGACATGGCAGAACAACCGAGAGGACGGAGCGCGAGAGGAGAGGAAGCTGAGGGACAATCTGGTGAAGAGGGACAAACTCATCGAGGTAAAATAAAACAGGAAGTGGCTGTGCCTTCATTAAAGCTCCTCAGAAGTAAAAATAAACAAACATGATCTTTAAGAATCAAATGTTTTGGTTAATTGTAGGATTACAGTTATTTAGTATTTAATTCCAGAGTTTGTAGTTGCTAATCCTTTAGTTAGTGTCTCCCTCTAGTGGTCAAACTAAGAAGTACAACTTTCTGACCATTAAAGGGACATTTCATCTACTCTGTTTCTGTTCAAAAGTCATAAATAGTGCTCATCTTACCCGTTACACACTCATTAGTTAATTATTGAGAAGGCAATAAATAATAAACACACAATGTTATTCTAATCCATATTAATCTTATTGAGGATGATCTGATTTGGTTCTGATGGCTTCATCAGTTCTGAATCTTCCAATAATGAAAAACGTACAAACTGTTTTCAGAGGAATATGTTTTTGTTTTTCTCAGTAGATATTTAAGATTGGTCCTCATGTCAGTCAAAACAAATGATGATGAGACATTTTATTTATATGAGGAGATATCTGAGAGCTACTTCTGTTGTAGCGTCCACAGCAGAACTCAGAACTTCCATTAATCCTTCACAATAAGAGTCTTGTACCTCAGAACATCTGAACATTGTAAATTACTTAATCATAGAGTTCTAAAAAAACGATGATTAATCAAATGAACACTTTTGTTTTTCTTCTTCACAGCAAATCCTGCTGGACTCTGAGGAGCGGGACCAGCTTCTTCAAGAGCTTCAGCAGAACTTCCAGAACAAACGTGAAGCTCTGACAGCCGTCAAACACACACTGTGATGGAGGAGGACCAATCGCTGCACAGAGACGGAGGAGTAATCTGCACGTTTTACTCCTCTTTATCATATTTATTGTGATAAACATCTGGTTTATTTATGATCCATATCTCCATCATCCATGAAGGGTTGTTTTGAGGTGGAGCTCCAGATGTTCAGACACAGCTGGATGTTCAAGACTTCATCTCTAACAGATTTTGCTCCTTGTAATTTTAATTGTGATTATTATCAATCTGAGAACATTTCTAACAGGTATAATTAAGGTGTGTGTGTGTGTGGGGGGGGGGGGGGTAAAGGTCTTTGTTTGTATTTTGGTGTTTACAGCGCGTGTCTGGAGGTAAACAAACAAGAACATATTTTCTGCTTTTGAAGCGTTTCCTTTTGAATTTGACTTTTTGAATCATTTCCCGTTTTTAAGCGTGTGTTTGGTTTTATTCTTACTGGAAACTTCTTTTAATTTAAACTCAAGAGAATAAAACTCTGATGTGGAGGAGTTTGACCTTTGACCTGATGGTTGTTTGTGACAGTAACAGTCGACATACAGGAGCGAAAAACATGAACAATTTTAGTTTAAATTTTATGGTTTTAGAATTTCCTGCTGCTGGGAGAAGAACTCTGATCCAGAAGGGTCAGTTTGGGATCTAGAACCAATCATTTGGTTTGTTTTACATTGGCCAATGCATCTGCCATGATGACAACATAGAGGTTTCCATGGAAACCAGTACAAGAGGGTGTAGAACCATTTTTTTCTGAATAAAAGTTCTAAAGTTTGCTTATTTTTGATGATTTGTTTTTGCATCCAGTGTTTGTTTTTAGTAAATATAGTAGGCGACTGAGAAAAAAAAGAAGAAATCTGAATTATATAACCATTTATTGTGACACCAGTCAGGGGACAACAGCCTAAACATATAGTTCTGGTACATTTAGTCGTTTTCTAATAAACTAATGTAACCTAAACAAGGAATTAACAGGAAACATTAAGGAGGGCTAAATGATTTAGATTTATGAGAAGCGTTTTTCTCCCACTAGAGAAAATTTATAACCATGATATATTTTACTGGCAGAAACGGGCTTCCATACATATCAACTTTAAGATAAAATAATAGAAAAGGAGATGAATCATGAAGGCTAAAATAAAGTAAAATACATTTCTCCTCAGCGACCAATCAGCGGACATCTTTCAGCTTCCGGTTGCCATAGAAACGACACCTAACAAAGTTGTCAGTCGGAATACCTGAGTGGTAAAGTATGCAGGTCCAGTTGGTTCCTCTTGGTTCTGTCCCGGTCGGTCCGCAGTCCTGGCACGATGCGGCGTCCCGGTCCATTGGGCGGGCACGGCGCCTGGTTCGGCAGACCCGGTACCGGAGCGCAGGTCCGTCTGCGGAGCGCACAGGAGGAGGGCCGAAGCCGGCGGAGGAGGAAACGGGGAGTAGTGACCCCGTCTCCAAAGAGAGGAGATCGAGACCCCGAACCACCGGAGGATCGGTGAGAAATAAAGAAATAAGCCTAAATAAAAGGTCAACGGATCTGCAGAGAAAACACGCACACACACACACACACACACACACACATATATATAAATTAAATAATTATTGCGGTAACACTTCACAATAAGGGTCCCTTTATTGACGTTACTTAGTGCATTATTAACCATTGATAAACAAAGGGTTAGGATGGTGGGGGGGTCTGCTTAGTAATGCATTACTTAATATTAACATTAATATTAAGCAGTTGTTAAAACTTTATTAACGCTCAATAATGCAAAAAAAGGCACCCTTATTGTAAAGTGTCCCTATTAGTGTTAATAGATCTCACAATCAACACACAAACCTCACAGGACTCATACCTCAGATTGGCTGTTTTCTTTATGAACTCATCTCCTTGACTTTGTGTGATTCTGATGGAGAACAGAAATAGAAATAAATCAGGATGAATCCATCAGACTAACGCTGGTTTCTGTCCTTCTCAGAGGACGTCAGTGGTCCCGTTACATCTGTCCAACCTACGAGAGCAGTGCGCTGCAGAAAGCACGGCCATGGCCGGTGGATACATGAGGGGGGTCCGGGAGGTGGAGGCCCAACTGCGCCGGCAGGCCGGGAATGTGACTGAGGAGAGGACCAAGCTGGAGAGGGAGCGGAGTCACCTAGAGAGGATGCTTCGCAGCATCAGGACCAGCATGAGCATCAACCAGAGGAGCTCGGAGCATAGGAGGAGACGGCCCACTATGGCTGAGATGGTGAGTTTAGGAGGCTTGGCTCGGTTCTGGTTCTAGTTGGCACCAGTCAGCCGGGTGTGCATTATTTAGTTTTAGGATTCCCTTCACTAATTTTATTTTAACTTGAGTCAAAGCTTCTTTTCTGAGTGAGTTTCCTGTTTTAAAATATAATTATAATTTATGTTTTTTAGTTTTAATGTCTGGTGCTGATGTGAATAATGCCAAAATTACACATGTTTTTAAAATCAAAGTGAACTCTGACTCTGATGCTAAAACGTTTCCTGTTGCAGAGATGAATCCCAGATCAAAGGCTATAAAGGAGATGTAGTCATGTAGTCAGTCATGTTCATGTGTTCTGGCTCAGGAGAGAGATGTTGCCGATCATTTGCTGCAGTGGGAGAGAGAAGAGCTGACTCAGCTGAAACAGGATCTGGAGAAAATGATGAAAGAATCAGTGACTCAACTGCAGGTGATTTACGGCCTTACCCCTTCACTCTTTCCAGGGTTGTCCCTGCTTGTTGGGTCGTTTTGAGGCACCAGCTGTGACCTTCAGGTCCAAATTCTAACAGCTTTGGGTCGGTCGGGTCGAGCCACATCTCATTGAAACAGAAACAATGATTTAAGAAAACAGGAATAATTTAAAAAAAACTGGTTAGTCTCCCTTAAATGATGAACGGAGACACGTCTGAAGTCCGTTCAGCTGGTTCTGGTCGATTTGGTTCTGCAGAACTGTGTTTGTGTGTCGTTCAGGTTCTGGGGGAGAGCAGCAGGCAGCTTCTGAGCTCAGCCAATGAAAGGGCTCGAGTGCTGGATCTGCTACCCTACAGCGGTTCTGTTGGGTCAAATGGTACCACACCTCAGAGCTGCATGAGAACAGATCCCGCCTTCACGCCAGGTAGGATCATCATCTGAGGTGACTTCTGTACCAACATTGTTTATCCAAATCTCTGCTCTGGGTCAGTGAGGGCCACCGTCCTGCATGTCTCAGATGTTTCTGCTCCTGATTCTGTGGCTGATTCACCTCCTTGGTCATCTTGAGACCTAAAATTTCTTGAATTGCTCTAGTTGGTCTCATGGCGATGACCCAACCCAGTCCAAAACCACCAGATGAGTTCTGTCAGACTGAAACTGTTCTGGGAGCAGGACTTTGGGTTATTTCTGGATGGTTTGATAAAAACTCTGTTTTTTTACAGAATGCAAGCAGGTTTTGGACGCCTCTGTTTCAGCAGTCAGTCGCTCTCAGCTGTTGAGGGAAACCATCAGACTGAAGCTCAGCAGCTCCATCAGCAGGCAGAACGCTGCTCACCGAGCCGTCAATGACGGCCTGATCAAGAAGGTTTCAGAGACCATCGGTCTGCAGGTAGATCCCAAAGCAGCGATCAGAATTATACTTTTCATCAGACTGAAAAAATGGATTAAATCATGTCGTTCCATGTTCTACAGCAACGCCTGACGGTCACATCTGCAGCCACCCGGAATGCCGCGTTTCGGAAGCAGAGGGAGACTAATTGGATCCGCCACAGCCACGACAGAGCACAGGTGAGACTGAAACACCTGGATTTACCTCCAGAGATGTGGACTAGTCACATACAAAACGGTTTCTTTATTTCTTATTAAAGGTGCAATAAGTAAGAATAACATCCTGTGGTCAAATGTGGGTACTGCAGTAAATTTTCCTGATCAAAAAATTACTCTCTTACTCCTGTTCTGTGAGTTTCAGTTATAGATCAGCACCAGAAGATTCTAGATAACAAGCAAAGATGAGTCATACACAGTACGTTGAGAAGTGGATAAATACATGGTCATATCTGGTGTTGGCACCCTTGGATGTCCTACATTAGGGAGCAGTTACTACACTTATTACGGTAATATTTCTCCGGCATTGGAGGAAGTGTGGTTGTTTGCTGTTAGCTTGTTGTTTTAGTTCTGAATGACTCATTATTTACTTCATTTTTCACTGTGATATCAAGTTGTTGGTCATTGAAAAGTAGCTTGAGATATTTTTAGAGCCGACTATTTGCTTCTAATCCACCATTAGCATTGTTAGCTCAACGTTAGCCTTTAGCTTGCTTCACCCGACATTAGAGTAAAACAAAAAGATGCTGTGGCTTCTTAGGGGTACAAGAAATAACTTCTGTCGCTCCTGTTTAGTGGCTTCAGTTCTTTAAACAACTCTGGGCCTTTTGCCTGCTGGTGTTGAATTACAAATGCCGGCACAGCAGCGTTAGCTCTCTGGAGATATGTCAACCTCACAAACTCACTGAGTGTAAACAGTAACTACGTCCTGCTTTTGTCTTTTTTTTTTGAAGGAGAAAAACTGACACTTAACACTTAATATCTGATTTTTCCTGTATTTTTCTGCTTGAGTGACACAGATTAAGATGTTTATTCTAATATGAGAGGTTATTGTGACTCTAGATTTTTTTTTAACAAACTGCATCATGTTGATGAATCAGGAATTTCTCCATCATGGTTTGATAAACTAGCGGCCCCCACAGAGCTAGAAACAGCCCTGGTGGGCCAGATGTTTTCATGTGTTCATCTGTGTTCAGGGTCCAGAGTTCAGCAGTGACGTACCAACCCGAGAGAAGCTGACCCGACCCCTGGTGCAGGTTTATCAGAGACACCTGGGGACCCAGTTACCTGAGGCTCGTCGCATCAGTCAGGTAGCTCCGCCTCCCACCTGTAGGTCACATCACTCTCAGTTATGGTAAATTCTAATATAGTGAATTTACCGGTAATAGGTTTCCTATTTTCTTCCTTATAAACAATACTTTTTAAATCTATAAAATATTTTGACTGAATTACAAAGCTAAAAAAAAATTCAGATTAATTTATTTAATCAATTTAATAATTATTGTCCCTTTTAGGCCACAAGGGGGCAGTGAAACAAACAGTTACAGCAAAACAAAAAGTTCAGGTAAAAACAAAATTCCAGCAGAACCAGTTGGAATTGGTACATCCTGTTGGAGGACAAATAGACAAAACATGTTCTGGGGCTCAAACCAGCAACAGTACAGACCTTATTTAGTCCTTCCTCTTGTTTCATTAACATTAAAAACATCATTAGAAAGCTTGATGATGACCCACCTGTTTCTAACCACAGAACATCAACCAAACCCTAATTTCATTACTTTTTGTGAGAAGTATTTAGCAAAATAATAAAAAAAAGACAGAATAATACAATTAAACCAATAATTAAATTCCCTTAAGTGTGTTTTTAAATTATGAAGCCATGATTTCCTGTTTTCAGGAAGCCCCGCCCACTCACCTGGCTTAAAGAGCCACCCATTCACCTGCACACATTTTATAACCATCTACAGATTTTATAACCAACTAATTACACCTAAACCTAAAAATGACTGAACAGCAAGAAACACCTGGAGGGGGCGGGGCTTAAACCTTTAACTGGAACCAGCCAGTAGAGGGCAGCGGTTGGTTCCACCGCACCTGGATTCTGTTGGTTTTAGATTAAACATGTGAAATTCCTTTTGTCCCTGACCTGATTTTTGTTTACTCTTTCAAGCTTCAGCGACATGTTAAACATGTAAAATACCCACAATGCATCTGGATCTGCTCAGATTTCCAGCTGCTCTGTGGTTTAACCCTTCATCTCAGGCCCGATCAGGCTGACACGTGTTTCCTGTGTGATCTGATCCCAGGGCAGCGCGGTGCTGAGGAGCTGTTTGGAGTCCTCTGAGGGGGAGCTGCTCAGGCTGCAGCTCTCCCGTCTACAGCTGACCAACAACCTGCGAGGTAAAACGGCGGCGGCTCAGGTGGATGAGTCCATCGTCCGGATGAGGCGGCTGCAGCTCGACAGGAGGGCCATGCCTTCTTTCCTCCAGCAGGGGGCATGTTGAGCTTTTTCTGATCCCACATCAGATCAGAGAGGCTGCAGAAAGAGTAAAGAAAGAATAAATAAAAGTTGAAAAACAGGTGGATGTTTGGAATTCAGTCAAAGATGGCGCCCAATGATAATCAACTTTAGCAAACACTAAGTCAGTCAGTTTTACAGATGAAGAGCTAATGTGACACGATAGTAGCTGAGAGTCATTCTCATCCCACCCTCTGGTGACAGATTACAGCCAATATTTTGTTAGTTTAAAGTTAAAACAGCTTTTTCTTATAGTTTCTCTACAAGATGAAAGTCGATGAGCGACTTTCCCCTTCATGGAATGATGGGAGATCCAGAAGTAAGAATTCAGGAGGATGTTTGCTCACGTTTTAGATCTCAGCGGTGAATCAGGGTCTGAGGAGCACCAAGCAGATTCAGTTTGAGGCTTTTCTGCCTGATGCACCTGTCTGCTGTTTGGTTGGTTGTTTTTTTAGTTTGTTGAAGTTCCACAAACATGTAACACTACAGCTATAAATAAAAACGAACTTATAACTTCACTTATATATGCGAGGATCGTTTCTGCAGGATCTTGTGTTTTTGTGATATTATTTATTAATAATGACCTCACAGCAACACAGAGAAGAAAAACAATCTGGTCTAAACCGGTCTGATCTGGATGTTTAAAAGAATTTTTTGACGTAATTAAAATGTTTTTATTCAGACCTGGTTGGGCTCAGGTCACATGATGGTGATAACAGCATGGAGTCCATTATTAAAGTCCTCTGCTGATAAGAAGCTGGATTTGACAACAGCTCATGTCCATCTTTTTGGTACTATTGTCTTTCCATAATCCACCAGACAACCCAAGTCCACAGGCGGTCCTGGTACCAAAGGCTGATCTTTTATTTACATTAAAACAGATAAAATCCTTCTACAATACGACGGGACCTGGTTAGAAACCGTTATTTCATTAAACATGAAGGAAAAGTGATTTTGCAGAACTAAACTATAAAAGCTCTCGTGAACATAAATAAATAAAGCTATAAAATCAGACTCTTCTTGTGCAACGTTAACCAGCAGCAGCTGTTTGTGTCTCTGTCTCTCTCCAGTCATGAGACTTCAGATCAGCTGACTGTCGTCCCTAAAGACTCAACGTCCCTCATTAGGAGGACGAAGATCTAATAATCTCAATATGGCCTCCTCAACTTCATCAACCACATGAAAATAAACCAGATTTGAATTCTAACTGGATGCTGTTTTCCAACCAGGGTCACTGAACTGGACGTGTCTGTGTGTGTGTGTGTGTGTGGGGGGGGTACCTTCAGATCCTTGCAGCTGATTGGCTGATGACTGCGGTGATGATGTCTGGATCTGACTGAAGCTGCTGGTTTGTTTTGTTTGGGATGAAAACAGCTGACAGGTTTCAGTAAACACGTAACACTGGAGGAGGAATCAAGCTGCAGGAGGATTTTAAATCTTTCAGACATGTTGAAGCTTCTCAGTCCTCTGATTCTCCTGCTTTTACTTCCAGCTGCAGGTGAGTGACAGAAAAACTTGTTTTTGTCTATAAAACCAACCAAATACAAACAGAATTAATTTAATAGAAAGTTTTGATTCATTTATTCAAATGTAAAAAAAATCTGTGTAAAATGTTTTCATCAGGAAACCAAACTGACTGAGATTTTATATTTAATGTGATGGAAATAAAAAATATTTCAGAATTTGGAAAAAAAATGTAATTGCAGTAACTACAGATTATTTATATTCTCTGTACAAAACACCATCACACACACATTCTGTTCATTTGTAAACTATCAACTTTTATTTTGCCTAAAAGAAAAATGTATTTAACCATTAAAGTCTCTCCTTTTAAAATATTTGATCTCATTTGTATAGAAAATTGTGGATTTGAATGACTTTATGAACTTTTGTAGGTGAGCGTAAAATAAATAAAAATGTGCTTTTACCTTGTTTTAATCCACAATAACACACTAAATGAATTGTTTTTATTGAGTGAAGTATTTTAGGTAGTCAGTGTCTTACCTGCAGCAGACAGAGTCAAGCTAACGGCTAATCAGAGCGTTTAACCATCATATCTCAACTTCTGCAAACTTTCAGGAAAGCCAACAGCTACGTTCCTTATGAAGGAGTTTACAATACATTTCCCACCAAAACAACACTGGTGTTGCTATGGTAACTGTGGACATGGCTGCTGATTATGAGTGGCTTTAGATCTGGGAATGAAAACTAATTCATGCTTCAGCAATGAAACAAGCAAACATTCAGTTATTCTGTCGAGCTAAAGTTATAAATCTACACGACGCAGCGCTAGCTTGAAGGGTTTAGCTCTGTTAGCCATTAGCTTCATGAGGATTTCTACCTGATTCTCCAAAATGATATTGCTCTGACTGCTGCAGGTAAGACGCTGACTACACAACCCCAGTTTAAAGGAAAAACATTATTTCTCTTATTTAAGGCCTTTTTAATATCAACCAAATTAAATGTCTCTGTAACATTATTTTAATGCTTTACCTTATTGTCCTCTAGTGTCCCTCTTCTGCTACACCTGTGTGTTTCCTGCCATCTCACCTCTGGACTGCATCATATTCCCTCTCAGGTGTCCTCCCGAGCAGGTCTGCCTCTCCAGCAGAGCCGTGGGTCAGAGAGGTGAGCACCTCGAGTCGCTGAGCCACATTTGAATGGATCAGAAGTGAGAAGTGAAAGTGAGAGAGGCTTGGGAGCAGAGGGGCGTGCAAGCATTAAACTGATGTTTGAACTTTCAGGAGACTTCCATGTGGTGCTGTATGAAAAGAGCTGCATCCTGCCGGCTCTGTGTGGAATCACAGGTGAGAGGTCTGCCATGGGACTCAACTTCACCTTCACCAACGAGTGTTGCAACACACACCTGTGCAACAGATCTGTGAGGCCCGTTCCCCCCCTCTGGCCCGCTGCATTACTCACCCTACTCACCGCTCACTCGGCCTGGTGAACGAGAGAGTGGGCTGCTGCTGTTTCACCATGCCATTTGTTTCAGTCTGATAAGGAAGATTTAGGACTCTGAGACAGGAAACAATGATGTGGTATTACCACACCACACACACACACACACACACACACACACACACACACACACACACACACACACACACACGTGTTCCCCCTCTTAAGCGTTTCAGATCAGCAAACACATATCAACTTAAAACAGAAAACCAGAGTAAATCTGTCATGCAGGCCGACGTGGTCCTGGGTGGAACTGTAATCCTGAGTATGCTGGGATTAACCAGATTAGTTCAATCCAGCTCCAGCAGCCACACCCAGACCTGGTCCCTATTAGACCAGAATAAAAACAAATCACCTCAGCAGAACCTGTCTGACAGCATGAACGCTAAAAGATCTCAAAAAGCAACACATCCTCTGTTCTACAGAAACTCAGGAACAGCAGAACCCAGAACATCACCCAAAGCCCTGCAGGACCCACCTGGTTCAGGTTAAGGTCAGAGGTCAGGAGTCCTTAAACTAATTAAATGTAAATGTGATGATTATAAATAAAAACCCAGAATACAACAAATAAAGACTTGAACTATTCCAGCCTGTTGATGATGAATCTAATTTATGGGGATTTGTTTCTGAAATGAGACTAAAAATCTTCTACTGTTTTGGAGAAGCCTGTGAATGACGTCACATGTTTAGTCAGTGGTACCTGCAGCGGCCGGTGGGCGGAGCCATAGAGCTGCTTTTCTCCACCAGGTGTTCCAGATTAGACTCCAGATCAGAGACAAACTCAGGTAAAAACACGATGAAGCTCTTCCTGGTTCTCCTGATGTTCTCCGCTGAAGGAGGACCTCTAACGGCTGAAGCGTCTAACCGAACCGATCAGATAATGAACGTTTACCGGAGGGAAACACCGACGCTGCTGCAGCACAAGTACCTCAGCCTCCCCATGTACGTGGACTCGGACCTGCCGCTGGTCCAGAAGGAGTACTTCTCCCCGGCCAGAGGGACCGGACAGGAGCCCCTACCCGGTCCGGTCCGGAAGCTCCTGCTGCCGGTGATGCCCGACACCAGCCCGCCCAGCGTGTCCGCCGTTACCGTGAAGACTTCCTGCGAACGGAACAAGATGCAGCTCCAGGTGGACCGGAACATTCTGGGTGTCGGTGATCCGGTTTCTCACCTGAAACTCGGAACCTGCCAAGTCAGCAGAACCACGGAAGATCACCTGTTCTTTGAGTACGAGCTGAGGATGTGCGGTACCAAGCGCTCGGTGAGTCCCGGTCCGGACTCGGACCCGGGCCAGAACCCGGTCTGAACCGGAAACTTATTCTGCTGCTGAGGAAACTTCACATCATGAGAGAAATGAAACATTTCTGCTAAACCAGATGTTTCTGTCAGCTTTTATATCAACATAACGGTTCTGGTCTCAGTAGGAGCCTCTAGGGTTCTGAGGGTCTACAGGTGGACCCAGAGCCATTGGTGGACCACCAGTACTCACGATTTTAATTCCATAAACTTGCATTATTTAAAAAGTTTAACTCTTAAATGATTCAAATGTTGGATTTAAAACATTTTCTTAAAAACTTTATTTGGATCATTTAGATTTATTATTTCTGATCAGGAGGCGAGCACAACATTTTATTATAAATATAAGTATAAGTACAATTTAGCCAAAATATGGTCACTTCTGGACCTGAGGCTTCAACAAACGGAGCTCAGGCTGCTTCTGATGATTAAAATCAGCAAATTTACAGAAAAGTCAGTTAAAACCGGTCATTTTAATTCAATGTTTACTAGTAGGCCAAGTAAATTGTTGTGTATATAGAAAATGTTAGAAAAAACCCCAGTTGGAGCTAACAATAACGAAGCTGTAATTATTTACATTTAGATTTAAAAATAAAAACCTGAATTTTCAGCATTAACAATAAAAATCAGACTGAGATTTAAATCAAGCAGCCGCTAACAGCATCAGAATCCAGCACGGACCCAGAATCTGGTCTAGAGCTTCCTGCTGGACCCAGATTCTGGACCCGGGTCTAAAGTCTCGCATCACTTCCAGATGATCGGTAATCGGATGGTTTACTTTAACCTGCTGCATTATGACCCACCAAAACCCAAAGGACCAATCAGAAGGACGGCGCCCCTGAAGCTGCCCGTGGCCTGTTATTTTAACAGGTGAGTTCAGATCCAGATTAATAATCCAGCTGTGTTCCTTCGTCCCGCTGAAATCCCGTTTAGTGTGTTTTTAACGTGTTCTGTGTTCTAGGTTTGTTTACTCGTATAAAATTGGATTCACACCAAAGGTGCAGATGCACAAAGTCCTGAAAAAAATGAGGAATGCAGCAAAATTTGTTCTGACGCCACGAAACGGTAAAACTAGAACACACAACTTTATTCTTTTAATTTAGGGAATCTCAGTTTTGATTTAAAACATTAAAATGTAGTCATTTATTTTAGGAGCATCTTAACAAGCACAGATCTGGACCAAAAATAGTTCAGTCTTATTCAATTTTACTAATTTAGTAAAATAAACACGTTTCCCTTGTACTCCAGCTCAGTGGAAGGAGATCTCTCAGCCTGACTATGTTCTTGGGGAACCCATGTTCTTCGAGGCCAAGGCAGAGTCTCTGTCCAACGATGAAAGACTTTACGTCCACACGTGTTACGCGACTCCTGAGAAGTCCCACACCTCCAAGCCTCAGTATCCAATCATAAAGGACTCTGGGTAATCAACATCTGGAGTTTATTCCATAAAGGAGGTGACTGTTTTAACACCTCTGGCTGCTGTCTGTCTGTCCTAATGGTGAAGATGTATGGTGGAAAGCAAAAGCAGCCGCTCCAGATTCTTCCCACACAAAAACAACGCTGTGAGATTCTCTGTTGATGCTTTTCTGTTCAAAGGGATGGCGGCTCAGGTGAGCAGAATGTTTAGTTTCACGTGCACTCCTAATTTAAAGACTTGACCCTTGACCTGCTTGTATCTTCTGCAGCAGCTTTACATGCACTGCACCATGTTTGTAGACAGTCTGGTGCCGACACCGACAGCTAAGTCCTGCAACTACGACTCAAACACCAGAAGGTCCGATCTTTGCAGGAAGCCGTTGGAATGAAACGAGCTGGATCATTTATGACTCCTCCTTGTTTTCAGGTGGGTGGAGCTGTTTGGACCGAACTCTGTTTGTGATTGCTGCGATTCCAGTTGCAGCGCTGATGAATCTGCAGGTGAGTCCAAACTTCAGTCGTTGGACAAACTCTAGAACATGTTGGTATGTAGAGGCGATCCTGGTGGTTGGAGATCAAGCCCAAACCATCAACCCTACACCGCCGTGCTGACAGATGGGATCGGTGGTTATTACTGATGCTGTTTGGTTTCTCCAGACTTGCTACAGTTCATTATGGGGGTCAATATATAATTTTGGGAGTTTTCATGTCCATGAGGTTTATCTTGCAAACATGTTCATGAAAATAAAATCTTAGAAGTCTTCTGTGTTCTTCATGATCTAATCTTTACAAATGCCATAGTTATTTTTTATGGAAATACTTTATTTATAAAATATGACTAGATATCATCAGGCTCAAATAGTGAAAGAGTGGTTCAGGGAGCATGAGACGTCATTTCCACACATGGATTGGCCACCAGAGTCCAGACCTGAACCCCGTTGAGAATCTTTGGGATGTGCTGGAGAAGGCTTTGTGCAGCGGTCAGACTCTACCATCATCAGTGCAAGATCTTGATGAAACATTAATGCAACACTGGATGGAAATAAATCTGGTGACATTGCAGAAGCTTATCGAAACAACGCCACAGCGAATGCTAAAGGCGGTCCAACAAAATATTAGTGTGACGTTTTTGTTGATTAAAGCAATAAGACGGAGGTATTAATCATTTTTAACAAGAACTGTAATACAGGGAAAAATTGCATCATATGTTGGAGAAACCTAATGTGTGTTGTAAGTTTACTTCCTGTTTAGACAGGAAGTTGTGTGGTGAAGTGCAGCTTGGTTTATAACTGAATTCAACTGAATAAGATCTAAAATATTTTCCAGAGACTCCAGTAATCAGCAGCACGTCTTGGACAATAAATCCTGAAACGAAAGTCGTCCTCCAACCCAAGAAGAGGAAGATGGCGCCCTCGACAGCGACCACAACGGGGACTGCGTGGAAGTCGTTACCCGTTGACTCAGCTGATTTGCTGATGGGTGAAGTGGGGGAGGTGGGGAAGGCAGAGCTGGAGTGGCCCTTCAGAGGTGGGGGGGTGACGTGGGTGGAGGAGAAGGAGGTGAAAGGCTCCGCTGTGGTGGAGGAGGAGGAGGAGGAGGCCTCGAAGCCTCACAGAGTATTTGAGGATATTTTTAATTTTGACAAACTTTCTTTTGATTTAAAATAAAAACTTTTTGCTGATATTTTCTGTATTTTGTGCAATCAGATCATTTCCTTTTGAATTTATGTCAGGGAAACGTTTTGTTTTCTTTAGTGATAAAACAATGATCAATTATTCTTTTTAACTACTACTAACTAGTACTGACTAGTAACCTGACCTGAATGAGTTCTCAGGTTTGAGGCGTGAAGCATCGTGTGATCTACAGGTAGACAGAAAATCTTTTTATTTTTTAACTTTAGATAATGCGTAAATGTTTTGTTACATGAAAACAATTCTGTACAATTTGTTTTATAAAACAATCAGGTCCTGTAATGAGATTACTGCAGGTTGACCTGTGATGTAATAGAAACCGTTCATCAAGGTCATTTACAAAAAAGAAAATCTGAACAGGTGAGTCCAACCGTCAGGTTCTGTCCACTTATTAAGAAGTGGACCTTAAAGCGTCATCGCCTTCCTTCAGACGGGTTCTGCTCAGGTGCCACCAGAAACGAGCTCACTTGGGTTCCTCTCCTGTCTGACCCGTCCAGGTGCCGTCACCTCAGTAGTATGAGCTCAGGTGGGCGTGAGCAGCCGGGTGTCGGGTCATAGCCGATCCGGGGTAGATCGGGCTGCTGGGCGAGTTCCAGTACGTCGCCGGTGGCCCGAAAAAGTTCCCCGGGGAGACCGGCATGGGAGCAGGATGGCCTCCCATGAAGTTCATTTTGGGCTGGTGGCTGTGGTAGGACTGCATGTAAGTCATCTCAGTCTGGTACTTAACAATCCCTCCTTCCGGAGCGTGGTTCTGATGCGCCTGCGAGATGCCCTGGAAGTCGAACTTGTAGGCGTAGCGCTTGCCGTGCACCTTGGTCATGATGTTCTTGTCGTAGTAGTATCGTAGGGCGCGGCTCAGCTTGTCGTAGTTCATGTTGGGCTTGCTCTTGCGCTCGCCCCAGCGCTTGGCCACCTCGTCTGGGTCGGTCATCTTGAACTCGCCGTTGGTGCCCTCCCAGGTGATGATGCCGGAGTTGTTGCTGTCTGACAGGAGCTCCAACAGGAACTGCCATAACTGGATCTGCCCTGAACCTGGAAGGAAAGTGGGAGCGTTAACGGATCGGCCATGGAACTGGACGGTGAACATCTTACCATCCTGAGAATGGAGTGCTGAGTGGAAAGATAAAACAACTATATTTACATTTAACTTATAGCTATAAGAAACAAATTATTTACTTTTCACAACATTTCTAAAAACAAACATGAATCCAAATGTTTAAATATTTAGAATCTAACTTAAAATTTAGCACATATAGGTGTGCTTTTAGATCATTTATTCTCATTCTGAATATTTAAATTAAACTGTATTCAGGATAGATTCTAAATATTCAGATTTAATTTGTTTGGATTTTAAATATAACTTTAAATTTATTTAATTTTAAATATCTAAACTCAAATGTATATTTAGGCATCACTTTATAGTCAGATTCATTTCTAAATATTTAAATTTAACATAAATATTTAGATAGTTTATTGAAACGATACACTTAGATTTGATTCTAAATATTTAGATTTAACTTTATGGTTTCAGATTCAATTATAAATATCTATTTCTAAAATTTGTTGATGTTAAACAATAAAATGTAGCCATTTTTCTTTTTAATAAGTAACTTTACAATCGGCACCCCATAACCAGGAGGTGCTTTTTACATTTAGATGAAATAACTCATTTTACAAGTACCAAATAAATATAGATGAGTATTTGGGTGATGTCCATCAGGACGTTGGAGAGCTCCCCATATATTTTAACACTGAACACAGATCTACCAGTAGCCTGGCAAGCCATCCTATATATGTGAATATATAGTCTGGCCACGAACCATTGACGGCTCTCAGTCGTGAGGCGGGATCTACGGTTGTCTTTCAAAATGTCAGCACGCAATTGGATAGCGCTAGGACCAATCAGAGTGACGAACAACATGACGTAATCACGGCGACGGAAAAGCGGGAGGCTTTAATAGCGTCTAGCTTCAATGATTTCTGTCGTTTTTGTATGAAAAACATGTGAATATCAGGTGTACTGGGACATTGCACTACTTTGTTTGATAAAAATAAGAAGCCGCTAATTATATCAGACAGACTTACGCACGTTGGAGTCTAAATAATCCAATGTTGATGACAAAGCCGTTTCAAACGAACGTGTTTTCCGAGTTGCCGCCATGTTGCTTGGGTTCGCGGCGTTCGCGGCCGCAGCGCTGACGTCATCGGCTACTCCCGCTCTGTGATTGGCCCATGATATAGAGCGCTGTGATTGGCCCAACCAAAACTATAGCGAGTTGTGATTGGATAAACACAGCAGTGGTTTGGGCTGCGAGGTTTCCAATGAAGCGTGCCTAGACCAAACTCTGCAAAGCAAGAATTGGTCTAGTTCACTAGGCTAATCTACCAGCTCTTTGCTTTTGCATCAAATGTGACC
The DNA here is from genome assembly GCA_006937985.1 of Aphyosemion australe. Lineage (NCBI taxonomy): Eukaryota > Metazoa > Chordata > Actinopteri > Cyprinodontiformes > Nothobranchiidae > Aphyosemion > Aphyosemion australe. Next base: position 510,829 of record SSNS01000288.1, on the reverse strand, counting down.
TTTTCACTGTGCGTCTGGTGGAGATAGGGCAGAAACCTACCCACAGGCCTGTGAGCGCTGGGGTCAGCCAGCTTGTACGGACTTTGTTTGCCTGTTCGGTTCTTGGATGAGCCGAGGACTTGGCCTTCTGTGAGGAAACAGCAGGGCAGACAGTCACTTTGGTGAGATGGAAGCCAGATCGTAGGTCCGGTTGAATAGTTCTTTATTTTCTTAGGATTCCCAATTAAGAAAAAAGTTCTTCATTTTTGTCTTTTTGAATTAAAAAATACTAATAAATGAACGGAGATTCTTTGCAGCTGAACTCATCCTGATGAGGATTTTTGAAAATAATTTGGTTTTGAAGCTTTTTCTTTATACTGCAACAATTTTCCATAAAAATCTAAAATTCAACCGTTTTAACACAAGTTGTTATTTTAAATCTTTTCTGTGATCTGCTTTGAATAATTCTGGGACTTTAATTTTTGAATGATTTAGTTTTTTAACATCCTGTCAGTGTTTGCAGCTCGGTTCTGTTGTTAGTTTTTTATTATTTATCTTCACCAGGTTTCCCTGAAAAGGTACGGGACTTCCAGGTCAAGGTGACGTTAAACAAATGGAAAAACAACTTTATAAAGAAACTAGATGTGTAGTAAAGTTTTAATGAACATGGATTGGTTTTTATCTTTTGTGACTATTCAACTGAACGCTTTGTCTTGGCGTAAACATGATGCCAATCGTTATTTTCCATCAGCCAGCCCTTTTTTGTACCAAAGCAGACAGTAAAAAGGCCTCATTTGTTTCACCTTTGCCCTTTTTGAGATTTGAGGTTCTTACCTGGATTGGAAAGTCTGCTGCTGATGGGTCCTAATGTCTGATACGGGTCTGTGAGAGAGGACAAACGCATCAAGTTTGGATTTACAGAAGGGTCTCCATGGAAACAACTGAAAACTATAGATGGTGAGCTGGTGGATGGTGCAGCGCTCGGGTTCTGGTTCAGGTCTGATGGGAAGTTTTTTCTTAAACAACTTTCAGATGCTGTAAATCTGCTGAGGAGAGTTTTATTAGGTCTGACACCAGAAACGTGTCCATCATGGAGGACATCAGGGGATTAAGTTTTAGCTAGCAGGTCTGGACTGAACCTGGAATAGGAACCAAAGTCAATAGAAAATCTTTGAAATATCTTCTAACAATCTGAAGAACCACAGGTCCACTTTAACAGATGACAGGAAAATGAAGAGACTGGATTGGGACTAGATCAGTACTGGATCAATGCTCAGTCAGGACTAGATTGGGATTGGATCTGGGCTGGATAGGAGTTAATTGGTAATGGGTTGAGACTGGTGTGGGGCTAGATTGGGACTGGATCAGTAGCAAAAAGAATTTGCTCTGCAGGTCGGTCTACGCTCCTTTGTAGCCTCAGCAGGTCTACCATTGGCCTGAACAGTTTTGTGTCTGGCCAATCACAGCGAACTGCGTTAGTTGGGCGGGCTTAATGATGGACCTGGGACAAAACCTACAAAGATGACGTTGGCTCAGATGTTTGAAACATCTTTGGCATCAACTTTAGATGATTTAGACTTGGGCTTTTCTTTGAGATAAGAATGGATAGAGGTACTTAAGTTCTTTGTTTAGAAAAATTATGTTTTTGCTTCTTCTTCTATGGTATATGGCAGACTGCCCTGTTGACTGACATCCGTATCGATGAATACGTCATGTTCGTTGCTCTGATTGGTCCTAGCGCTGTCCAATTGCTTGCGAAGACCGTGAGCTGTTTCAATTGTTTGTGGCCAGACCAGATATTTACATATGGGCTAGATCAGAACTGGATTGGAACTAAATCAGTATTGAACCTGGATTGGGACTGAAGTCTTGAAACAAATTGAAATGAAACATTTTATAAAATCCAACAAGACTTGTTTTTATTATGAAATGTCCACGTTGTCTCCATGTCTGAGTCCATCGACTGATACCGATCAGCGGCTGATTCAAACACGAATATGTGAAGTTTTATTTTTACCTTGGCCGATTCTCGGCGCAGGCTCCGACACCCTCGTGCTGTGTTGGTGCTCGATAGAAGAACCTGGAGAAAAGGAACTCTGTTAGATGTGTGAAAACTGTTTTATGTAAATCCAGCTGGTCTTCGCGCTCCAACGAATCCATCGTCGGTTTGGTTGTTGCTGTCGTACCTTTCTGCACTGCAGCAGTCATGGTGTTTGCCGGCCAGCTGTTCCTGCGGCTGATCTCATTAAAATCACTCTCTGCACAAACACAAACCAGACAAAAGCATCAGCGATGAGCTCTTTGAAGTGGACACATGTTTAGGAGGAAGGAACACGATAAGGGTTTAGGGTCAGGAGATGACCCCGGGTTTCTTGGGTGAGAATGCTTTTGTTCGTGCCACCACAGGACCACGGGTTGTGGTCCAGAGCGAGACCCGTAGCCCTGTTTCCTCTGTCGGCGCAGCTGTTTCCTGTCTGAAACTGGCTGTTGAGTTTTGGACTCATCACAGCTTTAGTCAACAGGAGTTTATGTTGTTCCAGGAGTCTTCTAGTCTTCAGAAACCAAAGAAGGTGGTTCTGAAACGCAGAGCGTCATCTGACCCGACTGTCAGATCCATGTTAAACATGAAACTCAGAAAGTCGTCAAGCACTTTTAATCTGGATTACAATTAGAAACACTGAACTTCTGAATGTTTCTGCTGCTTGTCTCATTCCTACAGTTTGTTTAGCTTGTTTAATGTTAAAAATAATATATAAGTTATTTGCTGATTTTTGTTAAATGCTGGATTATTTCTGTCTTTGGGCTTTGAAACCTATTTTGAATAAACCTTGTTGACAGGATGTTACTCATTCTGCTCACAAACGTGTGAAACACGACACCATTAGTAGCTTTTTACGACTCGTTTCCGCACAAGTTTGCCTCCAAAGCCTTTTTCTGCTGCTGTCTTTAAAGGGACACGTTGCAACTTTTTCATATTTTTAAATCATGTTCTTGAGCCAGTATGTGCTAAAATGACCCTTTACAGGGTTAATGAAAGGCCACCCAGCCCCTGTCGCCCCCTGTGGCCAGAATATTCCACTTGCAACTTCACAGTTGCCGGTCCGATCATGAACACAGCTGATTTGTTTGATTTAGTGATGAACCGCTCCTGTAGACACTAATGAAGGCTGAGGAGACATTTCAGCAGTTAGATTAAGGTATAAAAAAGACAAACGCACAGCGAGGAGATAAGTTTTGCTTTCGATTCTACAAACGGACACTAGGGGGTGCTAAAAGCAAAACTGCCTCGTCTCACTTTAAAAATAAAGATTTTATTTTTATTTTTGCAGCCCAGCGTTAAAAGGACTCGCAAAGAAAAATATGGAATGTTTGTTGAGATTGAACTCAAAATGTTGAGAAAAAAAATTTATTCCAAGAAAAAAAGTTGGAAAAAACACTTTCAACGGTGGGTCAGGAGGCAGGAGTTTGTCCTGTAACCGGTGGGTTGCCGGTTTGAACCCCTGCTTGGCATGTCCGTCTCAGCACTTGTGTCCTTGACCCTAACGCGTCACCCTCCTCTCCTGCTGGAGGTCGGAGGGCCTCATTTGTCCCTGGACTTGATAAAACGCTGTGCAGGAAATTTACTATTTTATAGATACGAGGCTTCATCTTTGTTATTTCAGCATCCACACTTTAAACTTCCTGTAATCCTTCACAATAAAAGCCTCAAACATACCTTAGAACACGTGAAGCTTATAAAACAGTTCATTAATCCTGTTTTCTAAAGTTTAATCAGACTAAAATATTAAAACGATATGATCTCCAGATGAGATCTAAATATGTTTATCTTTAACATCCGAGTCTAAATGAGCAGAACCAGGTACATTTAGACCTGTTTGTCTTTGTTTTGATCTGACCTGATGGATATATGCTGATGCTGTTCCCATGGTAACGCTGATGTTTCTGATAACGAAGTTTCTTTTGCGTTTCCACAGAAATATAACAGGATGTAAGCAGACATCACATGTGACTGAATTTTATCAAACACGTTTCTTTAACAGAACTTCCATGGCTGTTGATCAGAAACCGATTTAGGGAAAATGTTTCACTTTTATGATGTTCGTGAGGATGGAACAGATCTCACCTGATTTGACCTGTAGCCGTGGCTGTGGGGGAGGGGGTGGCGTGTTGTTGGTGGGAGGTGTGGAGTAGGAGAAGGTCGGGCTGCCTGGAACAAAACCATCAGGGTCAGATCCTCCAGGGATGGAGACAACATCTGGATCCAGAACTTTATTCATACTAAAGTCAGACAAACTGCTGTGATTTACAGAAGCTAAACTTCTGCATCTTCGGCTAGAAAATGATGTAATTCAGCAAAGATCCAGAGTCACGGTGACATTTGTTTTTAAACATAAAGCATGTGCTAAAGAGGAACCATGGTCACAACAGTCAGTGGAGACCACAGAGGTGGTTAAATATGGTTTCATGTGATCAAAAACACTTCTGTTAACGTCCTGCTGCTGCTGGACGGCGAAGGTCTGAGGTACGGCGTCAGATTTACAGCAAACATTCATCTGTGACGGCAGAAACGCCCTCCACACTAAAAACGTATCTGACAATCATTTACACCTGAATATGATGAACATTAAACACTGTTATATCTCTGATCTCGTGGTGAATGATCTGATCTGACGCAGCTCCAGCAGGACGGTTCTGCTCTGAGAAAACGTTTCCAGCTTCTTACTCTGTCGGAGGTAATTCAGGTGTGACAGCAGGATGTCGGCGTTGTAGGCCGACGTCAGCCTCATCATGTCTTCTTTGGTCATCTTGCAGAGGGCTTTGCCGTCCAGCGCCTGGAAGAGCGTGACGTCCACCTCCTCCAGGACGTACTCCTTGATGGCCCAGTCCAGCCACTGCCGCACGTGGTCCTGGGTCCAGACCTCAGGATCTGGAATCAGGGGACAAAGACGGGCAGAGTTTAGATCTTCTGCTCAAAAACTCGGATCTTGTTCTGGTTTTCTTGGCTTAAATAAAACAGGAGGTTGTAGAAGGTAAAAGCTGATGTTCAGAATTGATGATTTCTTTAGATTAAAGGTGTAAAACAGGGAGTTTGCAGCTTTTAAACCAAACTTTCTGCAAGTCTATCGGGAATATTTGTGACCAACGTTTAGGAGTTTTGTGATACGTCTGTGATGTGGTCCGATCAGAGGGAGCTGTGTAGCGACGTGATTTTAGTTCTGATTTAATTTATTTATCAGTCCGGTCCAGTCTCGGTGCAGCGAGGCTGGCACTGTGGAAAATGGCGGACTCTGCAAGTCAAGCAGCTGCTTCTGAGCCCAGAAGATGTCGTTATCATTCTCAGAAGAGGAGCGACCATAAAAGATCTAAAACCAGAGTGAGTTTAGGTCGTCACTGGACATGGAGCTGGCTGCTCACTTCACGTATCGGCAGCAACGACGGCTGGAAACCTTGTTCTGTTGTTGCAACTACAACCTCCACACACACTAGATGTCGCTTTGGTGTTCGTGTTTCATATTCACCCTTTATTAAAGAAAACTTTAAAATACTGCGTCACTGCTGATGGGATTTTACCATAAAACATCTTTACAGTAAGTGTTTTCCAACACCTTCCGGTTGGATTTGGTCCAGTGGAATATTTAGAGTCTGATTCAGGACGCTGGTGACCACACCCCGAGCTCCTGATTGTTCTGTATTCACACGAGCTGCTCTGATGCAACATCCACGTATTATAGAGCAGAACAGCCCAACCGGTGACTCACCGATGAATCCGTGTCGGGTTTTACGTGAATTTATATTCGTCTCTGATGCCACCTGAAGCCAGAAATGTCCTGAATGCCTCAGGGGGTCGTTCCAGTGGGGAGGGGGGATTTTTAAAAAGCTGAATGAATTCTTCGGACCAGACAACAAAGACTAAACACTAAGACAAGAGTCACATCCTGGAAGTAAATATAAATTCCTTTTTCAGCCTCTGTTCGGAGAAATAAAGTTTATGCCCTTGAAGACTGATAAGCTAACAGCTAGTCTGAATGCAGACGAGATCAAAGTTTGACGATAATTTATACACGTTTACGCTGCCATCAGATACAAATTACAGGGTTTTATACATGGAATTCTATGAATATTTACAAGGAGTTGTGTGATTATTTACAAGCATAAATAGCAGCAGCTACATGTAGCTCTTCATCCAAGGAGTTGAGTCCAACATAGTTCTTGATATTCCTGTTGAGGTGACCTGCAACATTAAACTGACGGTGTTCTTTAATTGAACTAGCTGTTAGCTTATCAGTCCTGAAGGGCTTCTCTGAACAGAGGCTGTTCAGGATGTCGTCTACCACAGGTGAAATTTAAATTTTTTTACACAGAAAAACAAACAGCCCAAAAATGTTTGACGCCTTTTTGGACAATTATCATCTTAAGGTCTGTTTTAGGAACTCTTCCATCTAATGTCTTCATATTAGGACAAGATGAAGTTATTCGGATTTTCATTAATACAAAAAAAATTCAGAAACTGATCCCAGATGTGCTGACAGCTGGCTACTGCTGTGGTTTTTACCCAAAATCTGTCCTTTAGCAGCTCATGAGGGATAAAGTGGATGTAAGATGTGTTTTATTAGAGTTTCAACACCAATAATAATAAAACATTTGTAAAAAGGTTTAATGTGTCATTTGAGCGTTCAGACCTACAGAAACGTCTGATTTCAGGTCTCAGAGGTTATTTGTATTTTCTCATGACAGAACTGAAAAAGGAAGCAGGGAGACTAAAAATGAGAGTGTCCACGCCTGAGCTTCTGTTCCTGTTCGCTCTAACATCAGCGATCTCTGAGCTAAACTGGTGCTTAGATTTCACACTTTATGAAAAGAAACCATGATGTCATGCTGTTGCAGATACTGCAGCTGATTAAAGGAGGTCTGGGTGTGCTGGTGTACTGGGGGGTTTCTCTGGGCTCACCTGCTGGGACGATGACCCTCTTCTCCTCTGTGGTGCTGCTGGGTGGGGTGGAGGTCTGGGGGCTGACGCGGGGCTCCGGGTACGAGGCCTGGTACGTCATCGGGGCCCCGTCACTGCTCATGTGTCGGGAGCGTTTGGTGACGCTGCAGTCCACCGGAGACTCGCGGCTGGAACAGAACATGCATTCAGAAAAAGTGTAATCTGAGTTTTATTTTAACTGTAAAACGTTCTGATCCAGAACTCCTAAACGGGCCGAGCTGAGCGGCTGGCAGCGGCTAGCCTCTGGCAGCAGAGCAGATTTTGCAGAGTAAGTTTGTTTCCTCTTGCATCTTTTTATCTGTTGGTGTCAGGAGCTAAAATTAGTCTGCAAACTTTCCACTGAAATGGTTTGAAATGGGTAAAAGCAGTAAGCTCTGCAGGTTAAACCACATGCATCACTTTTAAACCCTCACACACACACAGATGTAAACACATAAACACACCTGCATCAGCATTTGCTTGTTATTTGTTTCACCTGAAATTGCAGCTAAATGGATTTGATCATTTTAAATGTCTATGAATTAAAACAAAAACATCACAAATCAGAGAAAATAATCAGCTTTTGGTGTTAAATTCAGATAAAGTTGTAAATAAAACGTGCCTTAGAGGAAAAAGCCTCATTCTGTTTAAAGTCAGTCAGGAAACAAAACCTGAATCATTTTTAAACCAAACTTTCCAGGATGCAATTTTTCTGTCCATGATAGGAGTTCAAACTTAAAAAATACATTCAGAACAGCTGGTTTGATTGTTTTACTCATGAAAGTTTTAACAAAATGAGTGAAAACTGAGATCATATCTGTAGTTTTGTTTATTTTATGGTCAAATGTGGTGGAATAATTAAGCACTTTAGTTTTTTTCCATCTCTGCTGGTGTCGTCCAGTCAGTTTATAAAAGAACAAAAGATTTGGCTTCTGAGCCATAAACATACCCCACTTCCCACACACACACACACACTCTCTCTCTCTCTATCTCTCTCTCTCCCCACAGGCCTGACTCACCTGTTCCCATTGACTTGGTCGCCCCTTTTCCCAGCGCTTGGTGCCGCTGACCCCACCCACTCGGACTCGCTGGGTTCTGGACTCTGTTTGGCGGTCTGACTGAAGCTTCCAGGTGACGTCATCTCGGTCTTCATGTGCATGGCTGTGGAGTAGGGCGGCTCAAAGATGGGCTGATCTTCAGTCACCACAGAAAGAGCTTCCTGTCCGACACAAATCAGACTTCATTCATCAGATTAGGCTTCAGGTGGACATAAAGTTGGTCAAAACTCCAGGTTTGGACCTCAAAGGCAACAGAAGCTGCAGAATTTCTCTGAATGCAAAACGTCTCTAAATTAAAGCTGCTGCCTTTCTAGCAGCATGCAGATCAAATAAGCTCATTCCTATTCAAAACTAAAGGCTCTAAAGCTCTCATTTTAAATTTGTTCATACAAAAAAATTTAAATAATCACTTTTTAAAAATTTGTTTTTTGCAAGTCGGCAGATGAAACCATGTTACAAAAACAAATGAGAGCTTGATTACATCTAGAGGAGACTCACTTTTGTTAAATTAACAAACACCCAGCAGCTATGTGTTCATATGTTTCTGGTTCTTCCAAAATCCACAATCGTTTCCTTTATTTTGTTCTCATCTAAGATGAGATGATTGTACTGTTCTACCAAGAGGTCCACCAGGTCTCTGTCCTCGGTCTCTTGTCCATCCCTGATAAACTCAGTAGCTGCAGACTCATCTGAATGTCTCTTCAGATGTAGGACTCTGACTTGTCCTGAAGGTCTGAGGTGGACAGAGTAAACAAGAGTGGTGAGAGGACAGTCCCCTGTGGTGCTCCTATGCTGGAGACAACCTGACCATCTCTGGAGGACTTTCATGATGTTAGGACCACGTCTGTAGTCATTAAGAACAGATCGGATAAGTCAGGATGTCTTCCACAGCATTGGAACCTTCTCAGGCAGGCACCAGTATCTACTGATCAATGATGAGGTAGCAGGAGCCGAGATGGGGTGTGACAGAGAAGCTGTGGGTCAAGGGAGACAAACAGATGTTTGTTTTTTGGGGGGCAGGAGAGGAAGATGCTGCACTGAACCAATTGAAGAACATGTTCAGTTCAGGCTTATTTCAGAACTCCATCCATCTGATTCTCCTTCTGCTTCAACCCAATGATGTTCCTAAACACACATCTGACATTGTTCTGCTGGAGCTTGATCTCCAGATGTTGTTTCATGTCTTGGTGTTAAGTTGCTTTTATTTATTCCTTAACTTCTCCCTGTCTCCCTCCCTGAACTCTCTTTTTCTTGTTGAGCCCCTCTTTCAGATATCTGGTGGTCCAGGGTTTGTTATTGGGGAAGTGCCTTACTGTTTTGGTGGAGGTGATATTTTCCACTGAGAAGTTTAGTTTAACTCCCAACTCCCTCCTGAATGAATCACAACAACTTCAAGCAGCAAACAAACCAGGACAAAAAGAAATCCTCAGAGCTGCAGCACCGAGCTGCCACCATGCATCACGTTAGTTTTACTGGATTCATGTTTTCTCCTTCTAGTCAAACTGAGCTTTATTTCTCTTTATTTTTCTGCTGCTGATTGAAGATTAAATGCACGTTTGAGTGAAAGCTGCAGGTTATGAAACCACCATGAAAAACAGAGGAGCAAAGTGAGAAATGAACGTTTCAGAAATAGTGTGAAGGCAGTCAGGAGGCGGCCTAATCTCAAACGGCATCAGTAACTCTAACCACACTTTTATTTTGTCGTTAGGATTGGGGTTATGGGGGGAGGGGTGTCAGCTCAAGGTGGAGTCTAATTGAGATTTAGCTCCAGCTTCCTGTGTTCTGCTGAACTCCGAGGCCTAAGATGGCTCTTCATCCAGCTCGCTCAGACAATCGGACCTGTTGTTCTGTCTGCTCCTTGAATTAAGTGCGGCCCGAACCGCCGGGTCCAACATGTGTTTGTTTAGAGGAGCCGAGCATTGTCTTTGGGCCTTGTACGTCAGTACAGGGCTGTTTCAGTGGCCTACAGGAAACCAGGCCGCCATGTGCACAGGAACCTTTTGGCACAGGCTGAGGGAGAGGAAATGGCGTGAGGGGGGGCACAGAGTACAAATGTGGGTCATTTTAAAGCTGGAAAACAACCCTGAAGACCTTCGTTAGAGAAGAAACGAGGGGGTCGGGTTCACTGGACCCAAGGAGGGAGTGGGCCTGATTGAAGAGCCGCCATCACATTGTTCTGTTTCTTCATGTTGTTGTTTTTTTTAGCTCAGTTGTTGCCTGAGTTTTCTGAACCACATCTGAATGCGTGGCACAAACGTTGGCATTTCCTGCCCGCTGCAGACGACCTGACTGTCAGCAGCGTGTGAGCTGGGAGGATTTTCACTCCGAACTCTAAAGTTTTCTCACAAAAAACAATAAAAACAGCTTCACACGGTCAGGATTTCAGCTGATCAGGAGTCTGGACCAAATCTGCTCCTCCAACTAGAACTCACCCATAATGCACCTCCTGCAGGCTGGTTGGCTCGTTTATTGGCTTTGTGTAAAGTCATTTTTCAGAGTTTATTTAGCTTCTAGAACATTCTAGTTTTCCTCATTCCTTTTTTTTTTTTAGATAATGGACCTTGTTTATTTGTTAATTAAAACCTTAAAGGTTAAAATCAGGTTTGTTTTTTTTTATCTTCCAGCTCAGCAGGAATAGCTGAAGCATTAAATGGACATAAAAGTTGCTCCTGCTTTAGCTGAGTGAATAAAAAAGGAGTTGCTACTTTGTTGGATCTGAAACAGAGACCTGAGCTGTGAGTTTTCGTCCCTTCAGCTGATCTCGTTGAGTTTTTACTCTGCAGAAGTGAAACTGAGGCCTGAAGGCAGGATCAAACTGACACCAAAGCAGATTTTGCTTCACCTATTTTCTTTCTTTCTAACTGATGCAAAGCTTTAAATGTTGTTGCTGCTGCACAGTGAAGTGAGCGACATCTCCCGCCACTCTTAATCGCTCTGCGCTCTCTGCTTCTTCTCTGCACTCTGAGACAAATATACCAAAGTGCGGCCTGACCGCTGATGCCACAACTGACTTCCTGTTCAATGTGTTTCAGGCCGTTGCTCGGTGACACAAACAGTTTTTAAACAACATGACCTTCTTGAAGCCGCGGCTGCCTGAACACGCCTCCATGCTGTCCTAAAAGTCACTTTTAAACACCTTTAATTAATCTGCTGTGAGAGAAACGGAGTCCTGGATGGAAACCTGCAGCTTTCTGTCAGCAGCTCAGCGGGTTGCATCACGCAGGAGGAGCGTGATCGCTTTACAACATACATGTTCTGTTTTTCTGAGCAACATCTAAGATTAGCACATGTTTGACCTGCAGCTCTAATCCCGGCGCTCTGCTCCAGCTGATAAAGTCTCAGAGTTTTCAGAGGAAATTACACCACGACCTGCATCAGATACGGAGTGTCGGTAAAATCAGTCAAACATGGAGGCGGATCAGCTGTTTTAGGCTCCAAAAACTGGAATGTTGCAGAATTTTAACTCATTTTATTGGATTATTTTCTTCCTGAAAGCAAAACAATTCTGCAAATATTTGTTTTTAGTTCCAGATGTTTTTATTTATGCTGAATTTGTAACAGCAAATAAACTCATTTTGGGATTTTTAAACAATCATTTCAGTTATTAATGCTTAATATTTTATTAACATATTTCATGTTATTTTAGTTTTACATTCTTTGGCTTCTGGGAAATAAAACCAGTTTCTGATGTTATGTTTGAAATCTCTTTGAAGTGGTTGGAAAAACTGAAAATAACAGAAACAAAATGTAATAAATAATATCCTCATAAATGTTATTATATTTGAATTAATTCTGACATTTTTATACATTATTAGAGAACATTTCTGTTTTTAAATTTCACAATAAAGCAAATAACATTTTCTCTCTTTTTTGTTGAACTGACGCAACAGAAACAGAAATAGCTTCGTCTGAAGGAGGAACCAAGTTTGTGTTCTGAACCAGAATCAGTTTCTTCTGTTAGATCTGTTTCTGAACTGAGATCAGCTCAAATAAAATCAATTTAAGTTCAATAAAATCAGACATAAATATGAATCTTATCATCTAAATGAGTTATTCTAACTTTTAACTTTTGATTTTTGTTTTCAGAGTATAAATAAAGAATAATTATGTTTCTCTTTGTGAATTTTAAATAAACTGGAAGTTTTTATTAAGTTTTGTTGTTAAATTAAAGATCATTTTGTTTGTTTGAGGGTTTTAAACCGAACCGAACCGGGCCGAGCCGAGCCGAAGCTCCAAAGGCCTCCGGTTGTGTAAAAGTCAGAAAGGAGAAGTAAAAGTCAGCCGAGCTGAGTCTGCAGAGATCTGCGCGTGAAGCTGCGGGTTTGTGCAGGCCTCGCGCGCACTGCGGGCCCGGTGGTGCCGGTGCGGGTAGCTGCGGGGCTCGGTTCTGTGCAAGTCTCTCTCTGACCTGCCTTCACTGTTTTTCGTTTATTTTTTTCTATCGAGTCCGGAAGTGCGTGCGGAAAGTCTGAGGTTTGAGCCCGGAAGCCTGCAGAGTTCAGATAACGACACCTGACAAGTTCTCCCGTTTGGAGCCATAAATTCTTCTTAAAATAACCACAAACAGAACCGAGCCGGTCCAAACTGGGGAGGAAAATCTATTAGAGACAGAAAATATTCAGTTTCACGACTAAATAAAATCAAAAACATGAAAATAAACATTTAAATTAATCGTTTTAAAACTTAATGAACCTGAGTTTTCTAAACTGTTCTGATCCAGACGAATTTAGAGCAGAAAATGGATCAGAAAAAAGGTTTCTGTAAAATAAAACAAGAAATGAGTGAAGCAACAATTCCTCAAACTAGCAGCCTTCATAAGAAATAAAGCTTTTTTTTATTTTAGTGTAAATAAAAACAGAAAAAACAAATTCAGTTTTTAAATCCCTTCAAATCCAGAATAAATAGATCAGCTGGAATCTCGTGACTTAAAGGATAAAGTTTATATAATAAAAAAGAAACTCAGCTGCTGTTTATTATTTAAACAGGGGATTTTTGTATTTTTTGTTTTTGGCGCATATGTGAAGGTTGAGGGTTTTTGCGCTCCTTGCGCAACAAGCAGCTTTGAGTTAAATGAGGTAAAAACCGAGTTGCGCGCGGAGGCCTTTTGGTTCAGAGCAGATAAAACACAAAGAAACAACCTGCTGGAGCAGAAGACACGAGCCCGGCTCACCTGCTGGACCCGGACCGTCCTGGTCCGGATCAGTCCACCGCGCCTTCAGGGACACCTGCTTTGCGCGCATTCGTTGAGTCCCGCATCCCTCCATAAAAGCCCAGATCGGTCCGGTTGGAGGCACGAACGTCTCAGTCCGGGTCGGAGTCGTGGTTCTGTGGAACTGCGCGCGCGAGCTCGAAAAAACGGCGCAGCTGGAGCGAAAAGCGCCGAAACGAAGTGAAATTCCTCTTTTGTGCGCCGAGGCGTCAATTAGTGTTTTTATCTGAGTGTAAAGATGCGGCGGTTACTTGTGTTATTATAGAGCCGACATACAACCACGAACGGGAAGGAAGAGGAAATTTTGTACAAGAAGGAAAGAGTGGGGAGCCTCTCTCTCACTGAGCTGTGGGTGGCCGCCTGGCGTCTCCAGCTCCGCCAGAACCAAACCAGAACCAGAACAGAACCTTACCTTTATCGGACAGTCCATTCCTGCAGCGGCCTGGTGGGCATTTAGTCGCTTTGGGCAAACTTGCAGCTAATTCAGCCCTCTGACCTCCTTCAATTCATGCAGGCGCGCATCGCCTCTATGGCGCAAACCATTGCAGCTTTCAGCTCAGAGACGCAAACCGGATGGCAGCTTTTTTTTTTTTTTTTGCTCTCTCGCTCTCTCTCTAAATTGGGAAGTGAAGTCACTCTGAAGCTGTTGCTCATGAAAGCAGCACCTCCTGCACGCGAAGAACAACCGAACTGTTTTTAACACTTTACTGAAAAACAAAAAGAATTTTAGTTTGATTTAATTCGATTTTAGCGGCTTTAAAATAGGAAGGGAAAACTCTGAAACTTTTTATGTCTTGTTCCATTTCTGTCTCCTGCTTTGTCCTGCAGCTGCACCTTTCTCAGTCCCACATCGATCCTAGTTCGACTTTTTAAGGTTTTATTAATCCAAATATCTGAAGACCTGGATTATTGTTTGGACTTTGATTTTTTTTTATCCAGTTTCAGGTCTGACCTTTGACCTCTAAATCAGAAATGTTATTCTAACTCAAGGGATGAGCCAGATTTGTGACACTTGTGTTTTAAACCCGAACTTTAGTCTGTTTAAATTATTTAATGTATTTAAAAAGACTAAAAATCACAGAAACTCCAATAAGGTGACACAGAAACAACCAGATCATAACAAATTTACATTTAAATATGTTTAACTTACTTTTAAAAAGCATTCATGTTCAGCAAAACTCCGATTAACCAAAATTTGAAGTAAGTTATGTTCATGCAGCTTTTGCGCCTGAATAAAATGAACATAAACTCAATATTTATCAGCTGCTGTGGAGGTTAGAATTCAGCTCAGTAATATAAAAATAAACATGAATCAGTTAAAAACAAGAAAACAAAACTTTTTAATTTTGTTTCGTTTTAAAAACAATAAATATGTTTTTGTAGTTTATGATAATAGTGGCATTTCTGAACCATGACTGAATAAATCAGTTTCTGTTTACAGAGTCAGACACGTGACCAACTGATATAGAAGGTTCAGAACCCAGAAGGTTCGGCCTTCTGGGTCCGATTGTTTCTAACATCAAACTTTCATGAAGGAATAAAATATTCTGATATAAAAAGATAAAGTCATCAGAAACCATCAGTTTAAACGTTTCAAAATGAAACGTTTAGAGGCGAATGAATGAGGTCTAATTATATTTTTACATGAAGGAAACACGTCACGTTTATGGGGTTGATGGTAACTTCTGCAGGACTAAAGGCACCAAAGCTCCGGTAAACTGCGCTGATTTTGCGTGCGTGCGCATTTGGAAAGTTTGTTAAAACAAAGTTTTGAACTTTTTGTTCATGATCTCTCTGTGTTGTTTGGGTCGGTGGTGATGGTATGGTAGTGTGTGTGTGTGGGGGGGGGGGGGGGGGCGCTCAATCACGACTCCTGTCTGCGCACGATCTCACCCCGCTGCACTTTTCCAGATGGAGTCTGCATCTTCGCGTGCGTGCGTGCGTGTGTGTGTGTGTGTGTGTGTGCGCGTGCGCGCGCTTGTGTTTGTTTACACAGGGCTCTGGCCCCTCTCTTATCTGCTGCAGCCACTCACGCTGTGATTTCAGACTTTCTTCACTTGATTCGTGTTTGTGTGTGTGTGTGTGTGTGTGTGTGTGTGTGTGTGTGTGTGTGTGTGTGTGTGTGTGTGTGTGTGTGTGTGTGTGTGTGTGTGTGTGTGTGTGTGTTTATAGACCATTGTTTGGTCCAGATCTTTTCTTTTCTTCCTCCACCTCATTAACTGCTCCTCCAGCTCCACCCGCTGCGGGTCTTTGGGTCCCAGTGAGACCATCAGGAGCTCAGACTGGTTCCAGTCCCTCACAAACAAAGAAAACCAAGTTTCAGCAGCTTCATGCTGCCTCTGAAGCAGGAAACCCGTCTGATTAAAGGGATCTCACTGATTCATGACTTTAATTCGAAGCAAACTAAAACTTTTGGTTGATTTTGTCGAACTAAAGAAACAGGATTTATTTCAGTCAAATCTTCTCCAGATGGGTCAATAACAACAAATATAATAATAATAATAATAATAATAATAATAATAATAATAATAAGTCCAGAAATGTTTATATGTTTTTTTTCATTATATCTGTTGAAATAAAGTGAAAATATTAAGACTATTTAGATGTATTTTGTTCAGTTTGACTGTTTATTAGAATTAAGAGACTTTTTAATGTTTGTTTGTGAAACTTCTGACCTTCAGCTCAGAGTGTTTAGATAAAATTATCACCCATAAACCTAAAGTCTGTTAAAAATAAATAGCAAGAAAGAAAAAAATAAAGATTTTGTGAAAAAAGTTTGACCAGTAAAAACGATCATATTTTTTATGTTAAGTTATCTGATTGTTTTTTGTTTTTCTGCATAATTCTAAAAAAAATTTTATTTTTCTAAATACTAAAATGAACTAAATCTATAATGTTTTCTAGTTTCTCGTTTAAATTATTTCTGAACCTTTCTAAGGATAATTAACTGATTTGATCATTTCTAAAAATCCAACCTTGTGATTATTTACTTGCTATAATTAGCTGCACCTTTTATGTATTTTTTTGTTTCAAGTTATTTTTTATAACCAGAAAATCTGTTTATTTCTATTTTTTATCAGAAAGAATCTAATAGTTTTATCTGGGTTCGGTTCGGTTCTGCAGCTGGTTCGGTCCTTTATGAATGAATGTCGTGTGGTTATGGGAAGGGGGGGGGGGGTGACGTCATCATCTGTTAAACAAACCTCGGTTCCGCAGGTCACGACGCACGCGCCCCGCCCACCCGCCTGCGTGCTTATAAAACCGGACCGGAGCCCCCGACCCGCCGACCGAACCACAGACCCAGCGAGCAGCAGCAGAGTTCTGCACCAGGATCGGTTTCGGACGGAACCACATTTACCGGGAAGAATTAATCAGAACCGGAGACACAAACAGGAAACATTTCAAATTAAAGGTTGGTTTTGTCGTTTTATTTTGAAGAGTTCACAGTTGTTGTGGTTTGGACCCAGCAGAAACTTACAGGACCCAGCAGAACTTTCTCCCTCTGGTTCTGACTGATAATCAGATGTTGTGTTGATCTGAATTCCAGCAGAGTGGAGATGGAGATCTGTCACACTGGATACTACACAGAAGACTTCAGCTCGCAGGAGGTACCGGCCGGGTTCGACTTTGGATCTTTTGGTGAGTTTGGACCTTCATGTTCTGCTGAGTGAAGGAGGACGGAGGTTTCTGTGTGTCTGACCCGTTTCCTCTGAGCTCCAGCAGCTGGAGGCCAGAGGAAACATTCCTACTAACCATCATCACATCTGTCAGAGGTTCCTCACTGAGACCTTGACACCAGAACCGGGTGTGGTTCTGGAGGGTGGGATGATGCAGGGAGGAGAGACTGGGTGGTCAGGTTAAAGTCTCCTCTCTTCGTCTCCACTAATCCTTTCCTCCAGACTTCCTCCTCCAACAGATTTAGAGTCCATCACTCCTCTGTCACACTCCCTCCGCTGGCGTTTCCTCCTGCTCTTCCTCCCCCTCCCAGCCCGGTTTCCTCCCAGCCGGGTCCATCGTCCTCTGAGCTGAACAATCCAGAACTCTTAACCCGCCACCAACTCACAAACCCGTCTGTTAGTCAGCTTTGATCAACCTTCAAAGGCTCTGAGGCTGAAATCAGGGGTCCCAAACAGGGCAGGGATCCAGAACCCAACCTGGTTCTGGTTTTGAAAGAAAACATTTGAAAAATCAAGTTTGTCTTTTTTATTCATTTGGGTTCATGTAAAATTTTACTAAAAAAATCAGTTTTCTTTCTAAACGTTATTGTGTTTTTTAGGACCCAGTTTGGGGTCCTGACCCCCACTTTCAGAACCATCAGCTGTTTTTTAAGATCAAAGACTCTGATGACTTCCATCATGAAGGATTTAGTTTAAGACTTGTGAAAAAGTCACCTAACCCTGTAGGCATCAGTTGACCTCCCTAATGCTTTGTTGCAGAAGATGATTAGACCTTAGTGCGTTGCTGCTGAACTCTAGAGAGTTCCTAACCAGCATGAGCCTTCTGACTCCGTTGTGTCGAACCTCCAGACCTCGCTGGTGAAGACCTGTCTTTTCTGTTAGACAGTACCATTTCTGGACAGAACCAGTACGCCGCAGACAGCAGCTACCCAGAACCAACCAAACCTCCTCACCTTTATGACACCAAAGGTAAGACTTCCAGAATCATGTTGTCAGGAGTCCCACAGGGCTCCTGGTCTGGTCCTCATGGTTTCTGCTCCTTCCAGGGAGCTGCAGCGACACGGGCCTCTTCAGCCTGAACTCCTGTCAGGACTTTAACTGGTGGACCTCCTCGTACCCACACGGTGAGTCTAGAACTTCTACTCAGACACTTTAAGGGGTTTTTGTTTTTCTTGACTTGCTCCTGGTGTTTAGATGGACCCACGGTGGACCAGTCCCAGACCGGATACCAGGAGACTCTGCAGACGTACCAGAACCTGCTGCCCCAGAACCGGCAGTTCAGCCCAGCTGTGGAGGGAAGCCACAGCCCCTTCACATTAAAGAGTAAGACCATTGACCCCCCCATACACGCACGCACGCACACACGCACACACACACCGCTGATAAAACTTTGGTGTTTTCCAGCTGAACCGGATCAGAACTTTTACGACTCAGACGGACAGAGACAGACGTCATCCTTCTGGTCTGAATATCCATCATCCAGCTTCACCTCCCCTCCTCACCCACCTCCACCCTCCTTACCCTCAAATCCCACCCCTCAGTCCGCAGAGCACTACTGCCCCCGTGTGGCCAAACGGAAAACCACCACCCCTCAGAGGCCGGACAGAGATGGTCCGATACCCGGAATGTCAGCTTATCCAGGTCAGAATTAGGCTCCATTCCAATAATAAGGAATAAGGGTTTAATTTTAATGTAAGATTTTTGTAAGATGATGTTTATCTTCAAACATTTTCATATTTCCAAGTTTATTGTTTTTACCTGGTTTGGGAACAAAATATTCTCCAGCAGGCGGTTGACCTCAGGGTTGAAAGGTTGATCACCAAGTATTGAATAGGATTTATTAATTATGTCCTAATTGTTCAGGTTCTGGTCCGATCCAGCTGTGGCAGTTTTTACTGGAGCTGCTTTTGGACTCGGCCTGCAGGACGTTTATCTCCTGGACAGGAGACGGCTGGGAGTTCAAGATGTCCGACCCAACGGAGGTGAGGATTAAAACCCTGTTTTAGGTCAAAGGTCACTGCTCAGAATTGCCCAGCAGCAGCAGAACTACAGTCAGTCATAGGAAATTGTTTATTCAATAAAATGATCATTGTATTGGACTTAAACGTTTAAGTGAGATTTTAATTAATTTGGTTTTAATTTATTTTTTTAAGATTTAAATTTATTATCTTAAATTTTATGAGTTTGTTCTCATCAGTAGAAATTTGAACAAAAACATCTGAAACATGTTCAGCTCAGTCTGAGTAAAACTAACTGATTTATGGACATTTACCTGTTTGATTATCTGATACCATGAAGCAGCTGCAGACCTTTTATCTAAATCTTTCCAGCTGTTCATGAGTTTTGTGATAATGTGTTTTTCTCCTTGAATAACTAAACTTGAGTCTGTTTTGCAGTTTGAATCATTAATATGTTGTTAAATTATAGTTTTCTGTGTTCCTTTTAAAAGTTGAACTCTGTTTTTTTCTGCCCAGGTGGCCAAACGCTGGGGTCAGTGCAAGAACAAACCCAAGATGAACTACGAGAAGCTGAGCCGCGGCCTGCGGTACTACTACCATAAGAACATCATCCACAAGACGGCGGGCAAACGCTACGTCTACCGCTTCGTCTGTGACATGCAAGGCATGCTGGGAAAAACGGCACAGGAGGTTCTGAGCAGTCTGAACGTGTTGCCCACAAACTCTGAGTCGTGGCAGCCCTCAGGGGTCACAGCAGGGGTCACGGCAGCAGAGCAGGGCAGCGGGACGTGGGCGTCGCAGTAGGTCTCAGGATCCAGACGCCTGAGAGAAACCCGGTTCTACAGACGAGACTGGAAACTCGTTTCTTCAAGTTCTAATGGAAACGGAGTCATCACCAGATGCTGATTCTGGAGCAGGACACCTGGACGCTGCATTTCAGGGAAAAATAAATCATCATAAATTCTTTAGAGACACACGGGTGACTTTTCTCAAACATTTACATCATAAAATAAATTTCACATAAAAGTTGATTAAAGCTCAGGAACTCATGAGTGCAGTACAGCAGTCAGCTGCAGGAGTGTGAAAGCACTACAGACCTGCTGCAGCATCTGCAGAAGAAGGGTTTGTAAATAATGTTTATAAGAACACGTGTAGAGTTTTGTGCATTTATTTTATTATTATTTTTAAACAAAACTCATGTCTACCTCCATGGCTGCTGAGATTAAACAGTTTCAGCCACTCCCACTGAAGGTTTAACTGATGTATGATGTCTATTTGTAAATAAACTCCATAAACATCTGTGAAAGCCTGTAGTTACTCTTTTGGGTCAACAGGGGGCGGAGTTGGATCATTTACTGTTATATTAGTTTTTCTCGATTGCAAAGACACATTTATTGAAAGCTGCTCTCTCTTTCTCTAACTTGTGAACACAAAACGCAATTTTCAAGCTAAATCCCCAAAACCTCAGACTCTTCTTGCAAAACCAAACTTTCACCTCAAAACAGTTCAATCTGTGCTCAAAACTGAATTATGTTGTCAAATCGTGCCCAGAGTCAATCAAAATGACAATCACTACTGAACAGTCACTAAACACTATGTAGAAAAATAGAAAACACAACGCTCAGGACATGAAGCTGGAGAAATAAATGTTTATTGTTCACTGTAGGTGAAATGCATGTTGCAAAACAAGAATAACTGCATTTAGCATTTGTACAAAAAGACAAAACAGAAATCTTGTGCATTTGACAAAAATAAAGTACAAAAATATACAAATACTACTGCAAGTGCAAAGATTCCATTACGTACAGGTTGGCATATTATCCAGACACATTCAATGTTGATTACGTAGTGATATAATGTAGTGGCCTAAATCACTTTTTCTATATCACTTACAAAACTAGATCTATTTCTACAGAGGGGTTTTCAACTGGATGCAATGGAAAGACCCCATGAATACATCTATAAGGACGAAGCACTGTGTATGATCCCTCACATCATTAGCTATAAGTGTAATCAATTTTTAGTTGTTGTGTTCAAGTGGTGACACCAGTGCTTTACTTGACGTTTGTCACCTGTGCTCACCATTATGCAGCACAGGTGCATCACATGAAAATGTGTTGACAAGTGGTGTCTAAACAGGTGAAACGTGCTGATGGTTTTGCCAAAAGAGTGATTGATTCAATCAGTGGGTTCAAGCAACTGAGCATTTGGTTCAGACAACAGGGTTTGGTGTTTTAGCAATTGAGAAAAACTGTAATGACTGCCTTTCTGTTTAACTTTATCTCAGCTCATCTAGAGCAGGGGTTCCCAAATTTTTTTCTTTGAGGACCCCCTTGCCCTTGTCCAAGACAAGCGAGGACCCCCAACACCTACATGAATAAACACATTAAATGTGATGATTTACAAACTTTATACAGACATACAGAGTTATATCTTTTATATGGAGTTCTGATTATACTGTAGGGTGTGTTATTGGGATTTTATAAATGTAATTTTTACAAATAAAATCTTGTTAACCTCACAACCTCAGCAAAGACAACATTTTGGGGACCCCCTGGAATCTTATGGGGACCCCCTTAGGGGTCCCGACCCCCAATTTGGGAACCCCTGATCTAGAGCGCAGAATGGAATCATTCATGTTCTAATATTTAATGTTAAAGAAACTGATTGGTTGGGCTACTCTGTTCTACTGTTCTTCTCTGAAGACAAACTGATCCTCCTGCAGCAGAACCGCATGTTTGATTTATTGGCTTCTGTATTTCAGTTGTGATGAAAGTCTAAACCAGACCATCTCACTACTAATAAGCAGAGGAACCCTGAAAACGTTCTTCAATCCTTCACAATAAGAGTTTCAAACATGTACACGTGATTTTTTTTTAGTACTGCCCAATTTTTAATTGCTATTACATATTTAATCTTCTTACTGCTGTGTGTGTGTGTGTGTGTGTGTGTGTGTGTGTGTGTGTGTGTGTGTGTGTGTGTGTGTGTCACACATTTGAGTATGTAACTATCTCATTCGTTGATGTAAAAGTACATCAAAAAGATTAACATAAATTTCATAAATTCTAATCTAATGATATATAATAGTTATTATAATAATGTAGAATTATCTAGTGCAGGACAGGTCCGTTGGAATGTAGTTTTTAAGTATAGAGCAGATGACTTGCGTTAGAGAGAGAGAGAGAGAGAGAGAGAGAGAGAGAGAGAGAGAGAGTGTGTCTTTGGGAGGAACGAGGAAGCAGCCTACCGTGAACGCGTCCTCTTCCTTCCATCGCGCGCTACTGGTGTATTCCAGCTGCTGACTGAAGAAGAAATGTCCGTTAGAAATGTGAGGATAATTCTGGCAGACACGCTGGAGGACCTGACGAAGAAGGACTTTGAGAAGTTCTGCCACCAGCTTCTGGGCCGCCGGGAAGAGCCGCGGGTCAGACAGAACCGGGTGGAGGGGAAGAGCCGGTTAGAGATAGTGGAAGTCCTGGTGTCCACGTTCACGGAGGATGGAGCCGCGAGGGTCACGATCCTGCGGGACATCAGCTGCTCCGAGCAGGCGAAGAAACTCGGTGAGGCCTCGGTTTAATCATCACAGAGAAATCAAAAC
The DNA here is from genome assembly GCA_006937985.1 of Aphyosemion australe. Lineage (NCBI taxonomy): Eukaryota > Metazoa > Chordata > Actinopteri > Cyprinodontiformes > Nothobranchiidae > Aphyosemion > Aphyosemion australe. The sequence continues at coordinate 488,383 of SSNS01000288.1, read as the reverse complement.
AGACCTGATGCAATAAAAATACATTATAAAATATATTTTAGAGGCAGAAACAACTTCGCAAAACTACTTTCTGCTACTTAACCAGTTACACCATTTAGCGGCTTTTACAGTCACCTACCGAACGTCCGTGAAGCAGCCTTACCTATTTAGCTGTGATAAATTGTAAAAACTGCTGGGGCTAAATTAACTCCAGCAGTTTTTACAATAATTAAGAATTTTATATTTAGATTAAAAAAACATTTTCCAGGAAACATTTTATTTTTAGTTTTGTCATTTTGTTGCACACTAAAGACTTTAAAATTCAAAACATAAATGATTGTTCATTAAAATAATTTATGTATTAGATAATATAAATAATGAATCAAAAATAATAACAGGGAAAACCGAACAGAAGTCAAAGAAAATATTTCACTGAAATAAGGTTTATTTGCTTTTATTCAATAACTTCCATCATCCGATGCACATTAGAGAGAATCCTTGACCTCCTTCTCCAGCTTCTCCCTCAAGATCCCACAGCAATCCCCCCCTGAACTGGATCAGGGGGTTATGGACCGGGTCAGATGTTCTGGACCAGGGGGTTACCAGAACTAGATGTACAGGACAATCTTACTCATAAATCTGCTGTTTGAAAATCACATGACCCATGAACTAAATCCACGCACCTTTCTCATATTGTTTTCCTTCATGTTGATCCAGCAGGTCCAGATGTTGACACCATCTGTCTGTAAAGTTCTGACTCAGGAAGGTTATCCTGAAAGTAAAAGATGCTTTGTTCTCTGACTCAACACTGCTGGGTTTGACCTTTCACCAGCCAACGTGATGTGTAGAAAAGTGGATGTTACGCACCGTCAGCGCTGCAGGTGGAGCCTCGCTGTTTATGAATCTTCCTGTTAGTTAGTTAGTTAGTTAGTTAGTTGGAGGGCCGAGTCTGCAGATTCATCAAGTGACTTTGAGTGTTTCTCACTAACATGATTGAGTGGTGTGTGGAACAAACATGGAACAGCTGCAAACATCTGGATCCAAAACCACATGTGTTGATTAGGCTCATAACTGAATATCTGATAGATTTATCTGATTTAATTTCCACTAACAGAATTTATCACATGCAGTCTGATGAAAACAACTAGCCTAGAGAACTAAAGCAAATTCTTGCTTTGCAAAGTTTATATATTCACATATATAGGATGGCTTGCCAGGCTAGAAAACAACAGCTGTATTTAAATCAAATGTGTAGTTTAAAAAATATAAAACCTTAAAATTATTCTTTACGTTTTCCTCTAAAGAAGAATTAGAAGAAGTCAAAGCAGGGAACAAAATAAAACAAACAGGTTTCCTTTGTACGGGTGAGGCCTCGTGATGCTTATTAAATGTAGCTACATTATTCCGACTGCTCTTGAACGCATCACCGAAATCACCACAGCGGAGATCGGATCTGATCCAAGATCAGCAACAAGCAGAACTTGGCTTTAGGATCGGATTCTGTGAGAAATGCCTCCAAAAACTCCAAAGAAGATTCTGTGGTACACCCTGGAGGGTCTGTCAAAAGAGAACTTTGAAAAGTTCTGCCACGCGCTGGTGGACCGTCCACAGGAACCGCGCGTGCGGCGGAACCGGGTTGAAGACAAAAACTATCTGAATGTTGCAGACGTGATGGTCTCCACTTTCACCGGGACAGGAGCGCTGAAGGTCGCTGAAGAGATCCTCAGAGACATCGGCTGCAGCGATGATGCAGAGGAACTCGGTAAACATCTGGACAGATTTTTTTTAACTCCAACACTAAAATCAGAACAGCTGTTTGCGTATCAGTTAACTTGATAATTATTTACTTTGATCTCATTGAACCTACTTGTTTATTTATGAATCTACATTTTAATGTACTCTACGGTCTTTTATTTAGCTGTACTTGCTTTACTTTCGGTTTTACGGGGCGGAGGGGGAGGGGGGACACCAGGGGAAGAAAATATATGAAGGGTAAGGATTTTAAAAAATGCAAGAAGTTAAAAAAACAATTTAGAAGTAGGTTTAGTCAGATGACACTCAGTGTGTTTTCACAGAGTAAAACAAAAAACGAGTAATTTTATTAGTCTTCTGGCTACTACTCCTGCAGCAACATCTGTAGCAGAACTCAATATAGCCTACTTCCTTTACGCCTTCAAAATAAAATACACACACTGATCGCAAAACAATTGAAGCGTATAAAATAGTTTGTTTTTGCTGGAGATGTTAAATATATATTCTTGAAAGCTTAAGATTTTTTGAGGTATGTGTTTCAGACTCTTATTATGAAGGATTAAAGGACGTTTTATGGGTTTTAAACAAAGACTGTAGAGGTTTTAAAGTTCGTTTTGAGCAAAAACAAATCTTTGAATATACTCTAAATGAAAAGGAGAAAACTGAAATAAATTGTAGAGCAATTCTAGTCAGAACCTGAAACAGGACCGACAAGATCAGCAAAACATCTGTTCATATTTTAATAATTTGTGAACTCTGTGGTTTGGAGTTCAGCCGTTTTTCTGTCCAGTCCAGAAAAATGAAAAAAAAAATCTTGTTTGATAAAATAGATTCTGATAAAACAAACCCGAAGAGTCGATCTGAGTATTAGAGCAGGTTAATATCTGCCAATTATTACTAGGATCGTTTATATTTTAATAAGATTCATGACACTGATGTTATGATGCAGGAACCTTATATATAATAATTACATAACCAACATTTTAGTTCATTTTAGAAACATTTTGTTAAAAAAATCCAACTTTTTTTATTTGCTGCTTGAGCCTGTTTTCTCCTTCAGGAAGTGAAACTTCTGCTCAAGATGACCTCATTTTTGAGTTTGGCGCCCCCAAAAGCAGGGAAATCTGTTTAGTCTCATTTTATTAATAAAATTACTGACTGGAACCAGAGACTCGTTTATCTCTGTGATGGTTTCACTCATTAATATTGCTGTTCCAATCAGGGAAGTCAGTCGGTGCCACTTTACCTCTAAAGGAAGATTCATCAAATCAAATCAAATCAAACCTTTATTTATAAAGCGCCTTCCACAACCCTGTCAGGAAGCCCAAAGCGCTAGGTACAATGCATAAAAAACAAAATCTTAAACACACTAAAACCATAAATACCTAAACACATGAACACACTGAGTGCATAAATCACAAAAAACAATTTAAAATAACAAGAAGCATATAAAACAGTACAAACTGAGGAATCGACTGTACATTAGCATACATAGGAATTAGATATAGTAAAATCCCTAAACACTCTGAGGGAAAGCCAAATGGAGGAGATGGGTTTTCAGGCAACTCTTAAAAACCGGCAGAGACGAGGACAGCCTTATTGATGGCGGCAACTGATTCCAGAGTCTCGGGGCAAGGATCGAGAAAGCTCGGTCCCCTCGAGTACGACACCTAGAGCGAGGGACAACGAGCAAGCGTTGGTCAGAGGAGCGCATTGCGCGTGATGGGGAATGTCTTTTTAACAGTGTGGCTAGGGTGGAGCACCACCCTGGAAGAAATGAAATACAAAGACCAGGAGTTTAAAATGTGAACGATAACAGACCGGAAGCCAGCATAATGAAGCCAGAACCGGACTGATATGGTCCCGTTTCCTGGTCCCTGTCAGAAACCTAGCTGCACTATTTACATAAACAACATGAATGGAATGAGGCCCAAAACTGAGCCCTGAGGGATGCCATGATTCTCTCCAGCACATGCTGATCTCTTTTAAAGGAATCTCCTACCATCTTTATGCAGATGACATCCAACTGTTCATCTCCTTTAAGCCCCATGAGATGTCTAAGCTGCGGCTGTTGCACACCTGCTTAGACGGAACTTTCTACAGCTGAATAATGACAAGACTGACTATATTTTTATTCTTTTATCATTTTATGTTCTTGTGAAGCGCCTCATGATTTTAATCTTGAGAGGCTCTATATATAAAAAAATAGTTTCTTCTTCTTCTAGTAGTGTTTCCCAGCCAGAGTCGTGACATTTCAGCAGCATCTTTATTTTGGTTTTAAAAATCTAATTGTGTGTCTTTGTTATTTTAGCATCTGAAGCAGCAGCTTTACGCTCACCAGCCCCTGGCTCCACTGATGGTGAGTTATTCTACTTTATCATATGATGGGATGTTAGGGTCACTCAGAGGAAAGAAATAAAAGGAGGTGAGTCTAAATGTTGATGAATAAACATCAGAAAAAGGTTTCAACAATAAAGTCATTATTTTGAGATGAAAAGCCCTAACCAGCACTGCTGCAAACACCTGTTACCCATAATGCCTTGGGACTGGTGACTTTTTACAGTTACACTTTATACACCGTAACCTGCATTTGGATCAGAATACAAACCATTGTATTCTTTGATAGAACAAAGTAATGCATAATATTCTTGTTTCACCCATCCCTGTCAGGTTTACCTGCAGTCAGACTCAGATCTCAGGTTAGAGAATCAGGGGGAAAGGATCCATATCGGTCCTGATCCTGCCTCTCCTTTTGTCTGGGTGACATATCAATACATTTGACTTTAGGTAAATGATGCCACATCTTTGCTTTACCTACAGAGTGAAAAAGACCCCCCCCCCTGTTTTTCCTGTTTATGTCACAATTGAGTTCACCCCAAAGACACCATCTACACTGTTGCAGCCCAGCTAAGCCAGAAACACTGACTGCTCCTTACAGCAGCTCTGGATAAATCCTTCACCGCCCACTGATGATCCTGGCCCTGCACACCAAGCTCATGTAGCAGCCTTGATGTTGTAATGGCTATAAATCTGCATCCCACCTTGACAGGTCAAACCTTCGTCTTCCAGCCATGTTGTTGTGCTTCAACTGCAAATTCAGTGTACCTCAGTTTCTTGCGCTCATAAGCGTCCTCCACTGAATCCTCCCAAGGTACAGTGAGCTTGATGATGTAAACAGCCTTAGAGCCACTGACCACAACACAGTGTCAGGTCTTAGGGTAGATGCAATCTCAAGTGGAAACCAAAGTCTTTGGCCCAGATCCACCAGCAGTTTTCAATCTTGTGCACCATCCAGCTGCCCAGAGTCCCTACCTAGTAATGACAGGTATAACACTCTGTGGTTTAGAGTTGAGCAGTTTTTCTGTCCAGTCTGAAACAAACAGAACAAATAAAAACAAAATTCTTGTTTAATAAAATAGAATCTTTAGGATAATAATGGACCCAGAGTCAATCTGAGTGTTAGTGCAAATTATTACTATCATTTATAATATTCATGACACTGATGCTATGACACAGGAGCTCAGTCATAAATAACTTAATCAAAATTTTAGTTGATTTTAAAAAAGTTTTGTAAAAAAAAAAGTCAAACTTTTTTTTGCTGCTTGAGCCTGTTTTCTCCTTCAGGAAGTGAAACTTCTGCTCAAGATGACCTCTTTTCTGAGTTAGGCGCCCCCACAAGGTGTATGTAGTAGTGAAACCACAAGCAGGAGAATCTGTTCAGTCTCATTATATTAATGAAATTACTGATTGGAACCAGAGACTTGTTTATCTCAGTGATCATTTAACTCAATAATATTTTTATTCCAATCAGGAAAGTCAGTGTGTCACTTTAACTCTAACGTGTTTGCATGAGAAGATTCATAAACAGGAATATAATGAGGCCCAAAACGGAGCCCTGAGGGACACCATGATCCGATAACTAATACAAAAGATCATCAGCATTAAGAGACACATACATATAGTGTTTCCCAGCCAGAGTCATGTGACATTTCAGCAGTGTTTTTATTTTGGTTTTAAAAATCCAATTGTGTGTCTTTGTTATTTTAGCATCTAAAGCAGCAGCTTTACGCTCACCAGCCCCTGGCTCCACTGATGGTGAGTTATTCTACTTTATCATATCATGGAATGTTAGGGTCACTCAGAAGAAAGAAATAACAGAGGAGGTGTCAAGATTAAAGTTTAAATGTTGATGAATAAAAGTCAGAATAAGATTTAAACAATAAAGTCCTTATTTTGAGATGAAAAACCCTAACCAGCACTGCTGCAAACACCTGTTACCCATAATGCCTTGGGACTGGTGACTTTTTACAGTTACTCTTTATACACTGTAACCTGTATTTGGATCAGAATACATACCATAATATTCTTATTTTGCCCATCCCTGTCAGATTTACCTGCAGTCAGACTCAGATCTAGGGTTAGAGAATCAGGGAGTAAGGATCCATATTGGTCCTGATCCTGAATCTCCTTGTGTCTGGGTGACATATCGAGACATTTGACTTTAGGGAAATGATGCCACATCGTTGCTTTACCTACAGAGTGGTGAAAAAGCCCCACCCCCATCCGTTTTTACTCTTTTCAGAATAAGATGAAGACAAGCTGAGAAAACATGCTGCTATCAAATGATGGTTTCATTTCCATAAGATTATAAAGATGTCCAAACTAACCTGCCTCAGTGTAAAAAAAAACATGATTTTATCCCCACCCCCGATCCTCCAAACTGAGATCACTCTGACTGCAGGGAAGATGCTGACTGACCAGAGAGAATCCTACCTCATACATTCCAAACCATCCCTTGGACTCACAAATAAACCACAAGGAGCTCTGTGTTCTGTCCAGTTACCTGCAAATGCATCAGTTAGATTTGATCTAAATTAAAACTTTGAGCCAGGAATCCAACAGGATAATTGTCTGTCTGCTCTGTCTCTGTAGGTGCACGCTAAGCCCTCCATTCCCACCTCCTAGAAATAAAGAATTTCCTAACACTTGGTATGTTAATGCAAAAACGCAGCAGTGGAAAGTCCACAGTGGAAACAAACAAAACAGGAAGTTGAAATTAAAAATGATTCTTTTCATTCATAGAAAAGGAGATTTTAATAATTTGATCTATTTATCAACACAAACCAGGATTCTTCATAAATGATGCAGATTTGCTTTTGGAAAACTAGTTTAACTCTTCTTCTTGTTATGTTCTTCCTGTGTGTATTTTTAATCTCCATTGGTTTTTCTTGCTTTAACACAGTGTTACGATGTTTTATTTATCTTAAATCACTGACGGTTTCGGCGACTCACTGTCGCCATCTTCAGAGTCACGCCGACTTAGTAGTTTAACTCTTTTAAGCTTAATTCTGAATAACAGCGGTAGCCTCAGTCATTCAGGGACTGAGAATCTGTTTGGTTTTTATTTTTCAGAGGAACATTTTGTGGACAAACACAGAGACGAGTTGATCCAGAGGGTGAGCTGCGTTGGACCCATCCTGGACAAGCTTTTAAAGGAAAAAGTGATAAAACAGGAAGTTTATGCTGAGATCAGTTCTAAACCCACCAACCAGGCCAAGATAAGAGCCATCTATGATGGTCCTCTGACAGCTGCCAGAACCTGCAAAGATATCTTCTACAGAATCCTCAAAGACCAAGAGCCTTTCCTCATCAGAGACCTTGAAGGAAATTAAACACTGGAATGACTTTCCTTTTAAACAAAAAGTGCTGAATGTATGTGGAAAGCATTCTTTAAAAAAATCTTTTAGATTCAATAAAATGTTTTAATACTATTTTTGTTCTATTTTTAATACAAACTTGATGCCTGATTAGATTATTTCATACAAAAGAATGAAAACTTTTATAAAAACAGACACAAGAAACTTGCTTTTACTACAACAAAAAGTGATCATATAGGCCAGTAAAATCTGGTGACCTGATTTAGTTCAACTAAATCCTACGTTTGATTAACGGGTTAAAACCAAAGACTGTATATATAAGAAAACTTATATGCAGTCAGTAAGGTGAAGGTCCCTCAGATATGAAGCAGGGTGTGTTGGGTCTATTTTATAAAAATAACAACATAAATAATCACACAGAACAAGTAATGGTTTTACAAAAGTTTTGCAAAGGAGAGGAAACCAACACATGAGCACAAACGCGATGTCTGAGCTTCACTCTGGCTTCTTCCTCAGCACAACTTCCTTTTATTGAACACAGCAGACAAAGGAGTATTCACATGTCATGAGATACCTTATCACAAGACAGTATAACTAACAGTGAATGTATGGAGTCACAGGATTGTGTGACTAACAGTAAATGTATGGTGTATTGTTCAGTCAGAATCTTGTGATTCTGTAAGAGACTGAGAGAAGTGTTCCAATCTCATGCAGTTTCAGTCATAGGTATAGAAACAAGTAGGTCACCTAATTTCTTAAAATCTTCATTAAACTGGTTAAACAAAAGCTTTAAGACAAAACACACATATTATGAGATAAACTACTATTAAAAATCCTAACAGGGTGTTAGAAAAACATCTGAAATTTTCCTCTTTAGTCTTGATTGCATCATTATTGAAATTAATTCTAGACTCTTCACACATTTCCAATCTAACATTGTGATTAAATCAAAGTCAAGTTAAAATCAACTGCGTTTAGAAATCCCAGAGCTGAAGAGAAGCAGCAGAATCCCACAGCTGGTCTGCACAGGCCTCCAGGACTCTGGGGCTGAAACCCTCCAGCTTTCTCCACCGGTTAACTCTAACAGGTTCATATAGGAAGATTCATAAACAACAGGAATGGAATGAGGCCCAAAACTGAGCCCTGAGGGACGCCATGATCCAATCACTAATAAAAAAAATCATCAGCATCAAGATACATACATAGTGTTTCACAGTCATGTGACAGGTGAGCACCAGCATCTTCTGATGTGGATGACGACATTGAAGCAACAGCAGAATCTCCAAATATTGCCACAGATTTGAGTGTTATGTGTAGCTTAGCAACACCTGTGCTGATGACACGAAGCCTCAGCAGCATCTGGCAGAATCTATACTCCTACTCACAGCTAGCAGTTTAACATCTGGGCTGCAGAGATGATATTTCACAGTAGCATGTCCTGGTTTACTCCATCTGTTGTTGATGAGCACTGCCCATCCACCTCCTTTTCCACTCCTCTTTTATAGCCCAAAAGCCAGACAGAGACATTGGGAGTCAGGGACATGATCCAGCAGCAGTCATGTCTCAGTCAAACTTGATTCTGCATTCATGATATTCAAGCTGGGTCCTCATCAGCGCTTCAAGCTTGTCCACCAAAATTTTCCCCACCGAGGGCCAATAAAGAAATTTTCTTGTCTTTTCTAAGATTCACACACAACCATATTTCTCTAAGGTGTCATTTTTAAGATGAGTGCAAAGAAGAAAGCCAGAAGAACCTGATTTAGAACCTCTTATCTACAGAAGGTTTATTATAAAATGTATCAGTATTTATTAGGAAGGCACACAGTAACAAGGTAATTCACATTGTTTAGACTGAAACATCCAGATGTTTAACACATCATCAAATAGGGTTTTTAAAAGTTATCTTTTATCTTAAGAATATATTTTTCAATAAAATGGCAAGAAAAGATAATAAAACATTATTAAATGTTTTAAAACACAAATCCCTGATTCGTCCCTCTGCAGTGTCATTTTCTGCCCCCAAAGTTATTTTTTAGATCCTCTGAATCCTGAGAATGAAGAACTAGTGTTCAGCAGATGGTCCGAGTGGTCCGAGTCCTGATGGAAACATCAGAGTTCACCTGAGGACACAAAGAGTAATATCACACACGTTTGACACCTAAGTCTTACGACCTGTAAACTTGTGTCCTTAAACACTGAAACCTACTCACTAACAGAAATAAATGAAAAGTGTTTTATGCTTTTGAATGAAACCAGATGTTACCATCAACCAGCTGTCGTGTGAACTTTTATTCTAAACTTTAATAATGTTGCTGAATTTCTCAAATTTCTGTCACGTCACCTTAATCGAGTCTTCCAACCAGATCATTCTTGGTCATTTTCCTGAACACCTCCTTAGTGACCTCCACAGCCTGGTGGCTGAACATCTCCACCATCAGATTCACCAGATCACAAGTAGTTTTGTCCTCCAGGAGACTTGTTGCTAGGTTTGGAGTCATGTCCTTCAAATACCATTTGAATCTTATTAGTTCGTCCTTTGTCAGATCATCAAGCACGTTCAGAAGCTTTTCTTTCTCTGATGTGATTTTTGCTGCCTGAAAAAAATAATTTAAATAAACACAAACTCTCATCCCAAAACATTTCTTATTAAATGACAGAAGTCAGAAGAATCTGGTTTTTATACCTCTTGCATCCATGCAGAAAGATACTCCACGTTGTGTTCTGAGGAGAAAAAGAAAGAAGACGTGTTGTTTTGATTCTTGAAGATTTGTTTAAAAAAAGTTTTACAACAAAATAAATGCACACCTCTCCAGATTTATTCATACAAGCATGAACAAATGATTAAATATAGCACAGGTGCCCTGGGACACACTGACTGAAGCCACATGTCTGCTGCTGGGTTGCTGCCCACCAAAAGTTACCAAAACATCAGCCACAAAGCAGGAACTGAGAATTGGTCTGTGGTCACCTCCTGCAGAACTACTCCTTTATTGAGGAGGTCTTGCTAATTGTTTATAATTTCCACCTGTTGTCTTTTCCATTTGCACAACAGCAGGTGAAACTGATTGTCAATCAGTGTGGCTTTCTAAGTGGACAGTGTGATTTCACAGAAGTGTGATTGACTTGGAGTCACATTGTGTTGTTGAAGCGTTCCCTTTATTTTGTTGAGCAGTGTATATCTAGCAAGAACCTCAACATTGCACACCAGCCACCACTGCTGTTAACAGTTAGAGCAGGGGTTCCCAAATTGGGGGTCGGGACCCCCAAGGGGGTCCCCATAAGATTCCAGGGGGTCCCCAAAATTTTGTCTTTGCTGAGGTTGTGAGGTTAACAAGATTTTATTTGTAAAAATTACATTTATAAAATCCCAATAACACACCCTACAGTATAATCGGAACTCCATATAAAAGTTTTAACTCTGTATGTCTGTAGAAAGTTTGTAAATCATCACAGTTAATGTGTTTATTCATGTAGGTGTTGGGGGTCCTGGCTTGTCTTGGACAAGGGCAAGGGGGTCCTCAAAGAAAAAATTTTGGGAACCCCTGAGTTAGAGCATGGCCTTTAATTCCACAACAAACAAAAATCAAACCGAAAGAGCAATTAAAGGGACACTAGTCAATTTTGGCTTGTTTTTAGCACCCCCTAGTGTTCGTTGGCGAAACCGAAAGTAAAACTTATCTCTCCTCGCTGCACGTTCATCTTTTTAACACCTTAATCTAACTGCTGAAATGTCTCCCCAGCCTTCATTAGTTTCTACGGGGGTGATTCATCACTAAATCAAACAAATCAACTGTGTTCACGATCTAAAACATGCAGGAAACATGCAGGAACCAGACTGTAGATCCAGGTAGGTCAAGCTGAATTTTTCTAAGTCCCAACAGACCAGACCAGCAACTGTGAAGGTGCAAGTGGAATATTCTGGCCACAGGGGGTGACAGGGGCTGGGTGGCCTTTCATTCACCCTGTAAAGGGTCATTTTAGCAAATACTGGCTTAAGAAAATTATTTAAAAATATGAAAATTTGCAAAGTGTCCCTTAAAGCAAACAACATCCTCTCAGGATCTCACACCCACCTGATGATGTAGCATCAAACAAAATTCAACAGTTGTGCAAAGTTTTATGTTTCATTTTAGTCACAGAGTGGCGTCAATGTGTCCCACGTGTGACTCACAGAAACTAAACTGAGACGAGTTCAAGACGCCCACAATAGCTGAATTTTTAAGAAAACCTTTTATTGTGTAAGTTTGAATTAGCAGGTTTCCTTGCAGCATCCATCAAAACATGTTGTTCTACTTGTTATTGTGTTTCAGGAACTCTTGAGCAAACACACTGCTGTTTTCTCTTACCTTGAGCAGGTTTGGAGCCTTGGTATTCACCTGAACAGCAGATGGGGAAAAAATTACAGCAGCGTCAATAAATCCTGATTTAAACCATTAAAATAAAACTGTTGACAATTTTTCATGTTAAGAGCCATGACATGAGTTCAGTTGTGAATATTTAATATAAAAATACAACAGAGTAAATTCTCATAGTGCATACATATTACTCTATAAATCTGACCTTCTCGTATGTCACAATCCCACACTGGCTCAGGCTCTTTGTTTGGTTTGAGTCTCAGCTGAAACTCAGCTCCTGGATTCTTAACGTACACTTCAAAGAAATTTGGTCTTCCTTCTGGATATCCGAGTTTCATTCCCTGCTACAGAAAAATGTAAAAAAGAGATTTTAGTAAAGTCTGCAGAATCTCGTCAGACTTGAAATCTGCAGGAGTTTAAGTTAATCTGAAGGACAAGTTAAAAGAGAGTTTAAGCTTTTAGTTATAAGTTCTGAGTTTTCAAACTTATCAACATGGCAATAAAATGGTGTTTCAAACATTTTCATTTCCTTACAGGAAGAGAAATTTTTGCATCCTCCAAATTTGATGAGAGGAGGAAGCAATCACCGGCTTTCAGGGGATTTACTGGGTCTGATTTTTCAATCACTTTGTACCCAATAGACTGTTTATTCCGATCTATTTCCTGAAAACAGAAACAAATTATGATATACAGTGCATCCGGAAAGTAGTCACAACGCTTCACTTTGTCCACTTTTTTGTTTATGTTACAGGCTCATTCCAAAATGGATTACATTCATTGTGCCCATAAAATTCAACATACAACACCCCATAATAATAATGTGAAAAAAGTGTCTTTGAAGTTGTTGCAAATTTATTAAAAACTTGAGAAATCACATGTACATAAATATTCACAGCCTTTGCTCAGAACTTTGTTGATGCACCTTTGGCAGCAATTACAGCCTCAAGTCGTTTTGAATATGATGCCACCGGCTTGCCACACCTATCTTTGGGCAGTTTTGCCCATTCCTCTTTGTACTACCTCTCGAGCTCCATCAGGTTGGATGGAAAGCGTCGGTGCACAGCCATTTTCAGATCTCCAGAAATTTTCAATGGGGTTCAGATCTGGGCTATGGCTGGGCCACTCAAGGACATTCACCGAGTTGTTCTGTAGCCAGTCCTTCCATATTTTGGCTGTGTGCTTAGGGTCATTGTCCTGCTGAAAGTAGTAGTAGTAGTAGACTTTTATTGCAGACTCATGGTCCAAGGAATACACAAAAGGAAAAAAATAAAAATACAAAAATGACATTAAAAATAAAGACATGTTAAAAGACCTTTATCCTACAGTGCTTCCATATTTTAGAGGTGTAGCGTACAGCACTATATCTCGTGTTAGTCAGTGTTAGGAAGACACTGTTCTCTGACACATTCAGACAGCATATAAATTTATACATAAAATTTCTTAAAACAGCTTTCAATGTGCTGACCCCAGCAGATACAAACAATTCACTGGCACTGGTCCATCTGGGCTTTTTTAACAAGAGTGCATCGTTGTAAGCCACCTGCAGTCTCTGAATACTGGCTGTTCTTTAGTTCCACCATAAGTGCGCTGTGTAGAGTGAGGTACAGTATGCTCTAAACAAGCTCAGTTTGACTTCAGCAGAGCAATATCCAAAATTCCGACACAGTATGTTTGCTTGTGCATATAACATTCGGCATTGACGATAAATGTCCTCATCATCTGACAGACTGTCAACACATGACCCAGATATTTCACTTCATGTGAAACACCTAATATAGAGCCAGACAACTTGAAGTCAGGAAATCTGATACATTTGTTCTCTTTTGTTCGACAGATCATGATTACACTTTTAGCAGGATTAAATTTTACATCATGCTGCTCACCAAACACAGAACACACACTAAGAAGCTCCTGAAGACCAGCTGAACTTGGGCTAAACACCACTATGTCATCAGCATACATCAGATGATTTACTACTGTACTTCCAGCCATACAGCCAGTTCTACACTGGATTAACTGCTTAGAGAGGTCATTCATATAAAAATTAAACAATACCAGTGCTAAAATGCTCCCTTGTCTGACTCCGTTACAGACCTGAAAAGGTGCAGACACACAGTTGGCCCACTTGACCTGCATGGTCTGGTTTGCATACCAATAAGACAAACATCTAACAATGTACTTAGGCACACCAGCTTTGCACGTCTTATAAAATAGTTTTCTGTGGTTTACACAATCAAAAGCCTTGGAGGCATCTAAAAAACACATAAAAACAGTTGAGTTTGCACATATCAGTGCCATATTTAGGCTTAAATCCAAACTGATTGTCAGTGCACACTATCAATTTGTCCAACCTTGTCAGCAAAATTTGTTCAAGGAGAGTATGCTTGAAAGAGCAATGGGCCTGTAATTATGTCGCCCCAGTCTGAGGTCAAGAGCGCTTTGGAGCAGGTTTTCATCCAGGATGTCTCTGTACATTGCTGCAGTCATCTTTCCCTCTATCCTGACTAGTCTTCCAGTTACTGCCGCTGAAAAACATCCCCACAGCATGATGCTGCCACCACCATGCTTCACTGTAGGGATGGTATTGGCCTGGTGATGAGCGGTGCCTGATTTTCTCCAAACGTAACGCCTGGCATTCACTCCAAAAAGTTCAATTTTTGTCTCATCAGACCAAAGGATTTTGTTTCTCATGGTCTGAGAGTCCCTAAGGTGCCTTTTGGCAAACTCCAGCCGGGCTGCCATGTGCCTTTTACTAAGGAGAGGCTTCCGTCTGGCCACTCTACCATACAGGCCTGATTGGTGGATTGCTGCAGAGATGGTTGTCCTTCTGGAAGGTTCTCCTCTCTCCACAGAGGACTGCTGGAGCTCTGACAAAGTGACCATCGGGTTATTGGTCACCTCCCTGACCAAGGCCCTTCTCCCCCGTTCACTCAGCTTAGAAGGCCGGCCAGCTCTAGGAAGAGTCTTGGTGGTTCCAAACTTCTTCCACTTACGGATGATGGAGGCCACTGTGCTCATAGGAACCTTTAAAGCAGCAGAAATGTTTCTGTAACCTTCCCCAGCCTTGTGCCTCAAGACAATCCTGTCTCTGAGGTCTACACTCAATTCCTTTGTCTTCATGCTTGGTTTGTGCTTTGACATGCACTGTCGACCCAGGGGCCTTATATAGACAGGTGTGTGCCTTTCCAAATCACGTCCAATCAACTTAATTTTCCACAGGTGGACTCCAATTAATCTGCTGAAACACCTCAAGGATGATCAGTGGAAACAGAATGCACCTCAGCTCAATTCTGAGCTTCACGTCAAAGGCTGTGAATACTTATGTACATGTGAAAGTTTTTTATTTTTAATCAATTTGCAACAACTTCAAAGACACCTTTTTCACATTATCATTATGGGGTGTTGTGTGTTGAATTTTATGGGCACAATGAATTTAATCCATTTTGGAATGAGGCAGTAGCATAAACAAGAGTGGAAAAAGTAAAGCGCTGTGACTACTTTCCGGATGCACTGTAGGTCAGCAGCAGCTATGTTTATGAACATCTGTTGCATGAAAACTAAAGTCAGTGAGAACTGAACACACCTGCCGTAGACCAGGATCATCTGGGATCAGATAAACGTGCAGCGTGAGGAAAGCTGTGTTGGTCTGATAAATCAACACGTTACAGCGGATTTTCACACGCAAACCCAGTTTCACCAGAACAGATCTGGGTGAGAAAATCGGTTCTGTTAACTTCAGGTGAGACGATGTGACCTCAGAGGCTTTTTCCACAACATCTCCACAGTCGTCAATGTGCAGGACGGCGAACTGGTCCAAAATTTTAGGGTTGTCCTCTGCATTAAACACAACCAGAATAAATAACGTTTGCATCCAGAAAATAAAACTTCACACTAAATTCCCTTTACGTTCTTACCAATGCAGACCCAGTGAGGCAGGTGGACTTCTGTTAACTTCCCACTAATGATGGTGATGTCCATCAGAGGACCTGCTGGCCCGTATCCCATACTCTTCATCCTCTTCATGTGTCCCGCCCAGGAATTAAACCAGTAGTTAAACTCTACCGTGTCCTTACAGACCCAACGCAGACCAGAGACACTGCATTCAAAGTGTCCTGCTTCACACTGGAGGCTGAAAACAATATATATAATATTATTAATTTATAATAATAATAACAAACTTAATCTAAAAAATATAATGCAAAACTGAAGTAGCTTTCTGAAACAACTGTGTCCTCAGCTTTCTGAGGTCCATGTCCAGTGTGGTACACACCCTGATACCAAACAGCACTGTGACTACCATTCAGCCTTTAAACAGGCAGACTGACTGCTGACCAGACTGAGGACACCTGAGTCTAACGTGTCCCTGTGGACACAACAGTTATATCGGCAGAGGAGAAAGCTTATGACTGTTGTTTTATATCAGAAATACAAATAAATATAAAGTTGTTTGATATTGTAAATAATTGGGTAACCTGTAAAAATTTGCTCTGTATTTGTTTTTTTCTTTCTTTCAGACTCTTCACGATCCCTCAAAATGCTAATTAGCTAACCCACTATCAAAATAAAAGTTGCTTTGTTTTGATGAAAAAGAAACTTTTTTCTTCATTTAACTGCGGGAAATGCTGGTATTTTAAAGTTAAAGTTAAAGTACCAAGAATTCACCACACACTGGTGAAATTACATCTCTGCATTTGACCCATCCCCATGGTGGGGAGTGGTGAGCTGCAGCTGTGGCCGCGCTCGGGAACTATTTGGTGGTTTATCAGTTTTGATCAAAAGTGGACCAAATATAATACAAATAATACGTTTTCATTGTTATTTTGTTATTTAAGGAACAAACTAGACTTTTATTTTTATGTTAGGTCGTTTTTTTAACCGCTGAAACAAGCAGCGCGTGTTGCCGTGACGCAAAGGAGTACGCTTGTTCCAAATGCTGTCCTCATCCTCCCGTACTAGTAGAATGGACTTTCTGCTGTACTAGCCAAGAACATACTTGTCAAGTACACAAGAATGTAGTAGCATCCTTGAGTATTGAGAAATGTCCACAATTGAACCACAATTCAAAAGTTGAACTTTGTTATTTTTGTTCATTTGTAGTTATTTAGTGTTATTATTTTTTTTCTTTAATGGAAGTTTATTTAGATCCATCTCTATAAATAACACCTTTCAAAACCAGCACAGGTTGCTTAGCAGAGATAAAACAATTAATAAGCTCACAGATAATAAAACACAAAGACATAAGGTGACAAAAAAGACAGAAAAACAAGAAATCAATAAAATAACATTATTTAAAAGTGTCATAATAATAGTAATTAGGAATTTAAATTCTGCAATTTTATATTCAAGGACCTTAGTTTTCCTTCTAGTTTTCCTCTCAGCTGAAATGATGATATGATTTAAACCTGTAAGTTGGAGCCTTGCTGCTGTCTGTAGAATTCACTTCAGGTTGAAGTTTGGTCCATCCACAGGAGTCCTGCTGCAGAGGAGAGTTTAACAATCACACATCCTCTCTGACACATAAATAAATTAATTATTTAATTAATTAAAGCCAGAAGCATAAATAGATGATTAAGCAATTACCACGATGCTTCCTTTTTTCTTTCTTCTTCTTCTTCTTTTTTTTTTTACAACACTTCCACAGCTCTGAGGATCCAAACCTCTTGAAGGTCCTGCAGGAGAAGAAAATGTTTATTATAATAGTCAAACTGTGGTTTGATTAATAAAGTTAAATTTGACATGAGAGTAACATGAAACCAGTCAGTGAGATTCTAATTAAAGACAAACTTTATAGTCTCCCTTGTTTTAGATCACTACAGTAAAGGACATCAGTAAACAGCTAAAAGGTCAACCTGCTCTTGAGTCACAAGTCCAGACAGAACTAGAGTCTGTGGATCATGTTTGATGAATCAGAAACAGAAAATCTAGATGATTCTCTGCATTTTATATTTTTATTATTTGTTTTTATAAAACTTACCAGCTGAGCTTTGTTCTGAGAGCTTCTTCACCAGATCAACTCGATTCAGCTTCTTTAAAATATTTCTGGTCTTCTCCAAAGTCTGATAATCAAACATCAGCACCATCCGCTCTGCTAGCTCATCCCTCCCTGTCCCTGTTATCATCTGGAGGTCTGGTGGTTCAAACATGAATTCTTCCCATACAGTCCTCTTTAGGACCATCTTAAACCTATTAAACTCTGAGGGAATTAAATCTTCAAACACTCCCAGAAGTTTCTCCATAGTTGCTTCCTGGTGGATTCACACAGATCAGAGGACACTCGTGTTTTAGCTCCACTTTACAGAAGAATCTAGTTTACGATCAACATAAGAACAAAAACAGATTTAACAAAAATCTAATTAATAATATAGTTTATTAACATTTTTCTGACACTAAACTTTTTGTATGACTTTAGCAGCATGTTTATACATTTTTGTTTCTTCCTGTGGTTTTATCTCCACACCTGGGTTTATTTTACCATCACACCTGTTTTATATTTGACCTCCTATTTTCTGTTGCTGCTGGTTTTGTTCTCATTAATTGAATAAAAGTTTATTTTTTTTGATCGGTACATTTATGTTTTCCTGTTTCTGCTCTTCTTCCTGTCAGAACCCACACGCCTGTGTTCACCTGCCTTTTTCCATGTTATTTCCATCAGTTTTCCATCTAAACATCTAATCTTTCATTTCCCTTGTTGGGTTTTTTTTTCATGATGAGTTTATTACTAAATAAAGTTCTATTCTGTTTTTGATGTGGTTCTACTTACCGTCAACAATGATTTGTCTTTTTGCTCTGAGACAAAAGGAAAAAGACAAGAGAAAAAAGTTTAAACGTCATACGGTGACTTAAATGATCTAAATGCTATTGGAATATCTGAGATTATATAAAAGTTACTTTTTGACCCGGAGCTGATTTCCTGTAGCTTCTGCACCAAATCATTCCTGTTCATGTCCATCAGAACCTCCCTGGTCACCTCTAAAAACCTTAGGCCGAGTGTCACCACCAACAGATTTACTAATTCTGCTGGGTTCCAGATCAGATGGTTGTGCACCAGGATCAGTGGGAGGCGCTTCTGGAAGCACGTGAACTGCAGCAAATAGCTGAACTTCAAGAAATTGTTCCGACTCAAACGCCGAAGAATGTCTTTAACAGCTGTCTTTGCTTCTGCCTGAAATGTGAAAAATATTAGAAAGCAACATTTAATTCTTCTGGGATTTTATCAGACACATCAAGAACATAAAAGCTTCTCACAACAATGTGAACATTTTCATGTTTTTTCTAACCTGAAGAAAACTTTTTACGTGTGCACAACCTAAGCTGACCACAGCTCAAACTCCTACAACTGAGTTAGTGACGTGGTTTTAATCCCATTTTCCTGTTCAGCATATTTAAACCTGCAGATGTAAAATAACAGTTGTTGTACTCACTGGGTCGATTCCTGGAGCCCAAAGGTTTTCCATCTGATGTTTCTCTAAGAAAAAACATGTAAATAACACATTAAAGTCCAGTTTTTTACCCAGATATGGTTTTATAAAAGTATCATTAAACACCCTCTATAGGACAACCATCTTTGATCAAATCCATACCTGAGTCTGTTTTTAATGGGATTATTCTTAATGTTTACAGGTGGAAATAGGGAGTTTTATTCCTGTAGTTTGGTTCCTCTGATCTCAGTTACTTTTCACACAGAGAAAACTACAAATGAAACACAAACCATGTGAGAATGTTCAGTCAGCTGATTGGTCAGAGAGTCTGGGGGCGGGGCTAGCAGAAGTAAATCCAGGAAGGTTTTTCATAGTGTTAAGCAATTTTGTCATAAATGAACAAATATTTCTAAAAAGTATAGATTGCCATTTAAAAACATTTTAATGGTTGAATATGGAACAATTTAATAAAAAGCTATATTATAATTAAAAAATAATCTAATATTTATGACACTGGGTTTATGTTTACATCTACCAGCCAATAGAGGGCACCACTGTGGGTTCCCAAACACTCGGCCAGGGGCGTAGCACCAAATTCTGGGCCCTAGGTACAAGCCATCTAGGTGGGCCCCCACGCTCACTTGTCTATCTCTTGTGCACATTTTTTGTCATGCGCTATAAGACTAGTTAATAAACGTGATCTTAGTTTAACCTCTATATTGAGCAAATACAAATGCCAGCATAATAAAAGTGAAATCTCAGTGCTATCTGGAGAGAATGAGGGCCCTGCTGCTGCATCTAAAGGGTTCATGATGTTAAGCTATGCTAATACTGATATATATTGTTGCAATAATGAAAGGTTAAATACATATGAAATTAAATAAACCAGGTTCTGTCTGTGAATGTAATGTACTCTAAATTTTATAATCCCTGCATTATCAATAAAATCATAAGATTGTCTGTTTTCAATATCAAATATAAACAAATGAAATATGATTCAACTGGAGAGGCAAAAGTGGCACAATTCAATAAATAGATAAAGCCCAAATAGTGTGCTTAAATAATTATTTAAATATAAAATTAATGGATTGTGTGTCAATAAAAATATTTAATTTTAAAAATCATGTATAATTATTTCATGATTTAGTTTATTGTTTCATGGTCTTCATCAATATTTTTTTTTCTGTCAACCTCACCCATCAAAGTCAGTGGGTGGAGCTAATTCTGATAACAAACATGGCAGCTCCCTTTATGAAAGATTTCAAGTTGGTGAGATATTTTAAACCTAACAGATAAAACAGAAGTTGCTGACGCAGAATCTGTGGTAAAACAGTAGTGCTTCATCAATACAGGGTGTTATGTAGAAATGTGTAACACCGTCAAAACTGTCCCTTCTCTAAATCATACTACAGTTACAGCCGTCAGGGTGTTCTCCCTAATAAAGCATAAAAATATCAACGTACAATAATAAAAATCTCTTCCAGTGAACACAATAGAAACTTTAATAGTGATATTGAGCCATCCAGATGCATTTACCTGCTACAGTGTACTTAAAAACAAGATCTTCATTTTAGTAATTTTCTTAAAACACTATACCTTCAACTACAGAAAAAAAAGATTTTTTTAATGGCCACTAGGCAGCACATCTGTACATAACACCCCATATTGACCAAGCACATGCAGGAGTACTTCTACAGATATTCTATAGTCAGTCTCTCTATCCGTGAGGAAATTCCTCTTGTACTGTTTTACCACTGATTCTGAGGCAGCAACTGTTTTACTTGTAAGGCTTAAAATATCTCTGACCAGGTCAATAAAAATCCTCTAACATATAAGCTGCCATGTTTGTTATCAACCTGAGCCTTGCTCACTGATTTTGATGGGCAAGGTTGACAGATAAAACAAAATCATGATGAACAAACCATGAAATAAATTATGAAATATCTATAAATTAATTTTAATGAATTAAATATTTTATGGTTCATGTAATTAAATATTTAAAATATTTAATGATACATTTCTAAAATTAATTAAAGCTTTAGCTATTTATTGAATTGTGTCACTTTTGGATCTCCATACCTTATTGGGTGCCATTTGTAAAGTCAAAGAGTCACAATTTAACAGCAGTATTTTAGGTTATTAAGTCTATCAAGAGAGAATTTTTTTTTTTCAAATTCATATTTTTACCATGTTATTCATACA
>SSNS01000288.1:413628-465788 GCA_006937985.1 Aphyosemion australe | reverse complement strand
GGGGGGGGGATCGTGGGAAACATGGGCCCCTCTCCCTTCTTGGGCCCTGGGTAGTCAGGTCCACTTTTCCCCCCAGTTCGACGCCCCTGCACTCAGCACAGCCAGGCTGGCACTGTTGAAAATGGCGGACTCAGCAAGTCAAGCAGCCGCTTCTGAGCCCAGAAGATGTCGTTATCCTTCTCAGAAGAGGAGCGACTATAAAAGATTTAAAACCAGAGTAAGTTTAGGTGAAGCCTACATCAGATGGACCCAAATAAAAAAATTCACATATCGGCAGCGAAACTGGCACCCTGACAGCTGGAACTGAAGTAAAAAATGTAAAAACAGAAATAACATTTCTTCAAAAACCCTAATCATTTATATTTGTTGTGCTTGTAAATCAGATGGAGTGGTTGTAAATCAGGTTTTATCACCTTGTGAAAAAAATAACCCTTATAATTTCAGCTTTGTGCCTCCATAAATAATTCATGTGTAAACTTATTTTTTACATATAATAAAAAGTTAAAAATCATTTTTGTTTAAGTCTGTTTACAGACACAAATAAAAATCTACGTCTGCTCTCGTGTTCCTTTAGTTTTGTGTGATTTTTAACTTGTGAGTTTGAATTCTAGTAGGAAGTTTCTTCCTCTCACCTGATTGGTCAGTTTCCTGTTAATCGGTTTATAACAGGTTTAGCTAGAGACACAAGAACAGACCGAGTCTCTGAGAGGTTTTCTAGAATTACCAGAGCCGACAGCATTATTCCATGTACACGTACTGTCTGTCCTGGCTTTAGGGACTTTAGTCAAATCAAATTCAAACTTGATTTTAGCAGCACAGCTTTCATCATTAAACTTTATCTAAATGAAACAGGTTTACTTCTCCTTACCTTCAGGACCAGAGCGTTCCTCTGGCAGCTTCTGTACCAGATCACATCTGTTCATGTTCATAAAAATCCTCCGGGTCACCTCCACAAGCCGATGACCAAATGTAGTAAACATCAGATCCAATAATGCCCTCATGCTTCTCAAGTCTGATCTCAAGAATGAAATATGTGGATGTTCCCCTGACAGAAACATTTGGAATTGTTCAAGCTCATCTTCTGTCAAATCCTTCAGAGTTTCATAAACCAGCTCTCTCACAGCTTCTGCAGCTGCTACCTAAAAATAAAAGCAGGTCCAGATAGAAAACATGATCAACATCAGATTTAACATTAAATATTTTAAGTTGTTTACTGCAGATGATGCATCTTTAATAAAGGATCAATTAGGTTCACAGGATAATTAATAATCATGTTTATGTTTTAATCTTAATGCTGAAAATAAAACATGAAATGTGATTAAAAAAAATAAAAAAGTCCCCTTAAACCATCAGCACAGTGCCCTCTATATTCAGGTTTTTCATTATTTGAAAAGTTGTTTTCTCTGTGGGGTCAAACAGAGACTTTACTCACTTTCTGGATCAGTGCAGACAGACGCTCATCAGGAGGTTTTTCTGAGAATAAGAGAAATGTTTGACAACAGGTCAGAATAAGAGATCAATAAAGACAAAACAACCTGCAGGCCCTGAAAACCACACACACACACACACACACACACACTAGGGGCTACATGGGGCTCAGTGACTTGCATGATGACACTTTAACACAGAATTGAACCCCAACCCTCTAACTAGACTGCTCCACCCACTGATCCACAGCTGCATCAATAATAAATGACTTGAACCAACAATCACTGCTGCTCTCATGTTTAATTTTAACCACATCTGTTGTTAATTTAGACTCAAGTTCAGCTGAAGCAGATAAAACAAGTGAAACATCAGCTAAAGAACTTCTGTTTTATCTGATCTTACTTTTGGGAGTTGAGCTGCTCTCCGACAGCTTTCCCACCAGATCATTCCTATTCATGTCCATCAAAAACTTCTTGGTCTGTTCAACAGACTGTTTGCCAAAAGTGTGAACCATTAAGATTGCTGTGATCTCTGAGTCTTCTGTGGTCTGATGATTCCAGGAGAACCACAAAAAGAACTCCTGATGGAACTCCTGATGGACCTCAGAAACATGATACTTGATCCACCGATGAAACCTACATAGCTCATTATAACTCATAGCGGTCAGCGTTTCCAGCAGCAACTCTAGAACAGACTCCATCTGAAATGATGAAAATTTTGATTAACAAAAACTGAACAGATAAAGAGTTAATGAGACAAACACACATGATACTGATTATTGGGTATTTAGTTTTCAGATTATGGTTCTGTTTCATAGCCCAGTTTGGTCAATTCATCAGCATTCAATCAAACTGTATTTTAAAAAAGTGATTTTCATACAAGCATTGCACTAAAAGTGCTTTAAAGATTAAAAATGACCTCACATAAGCCAACCCCCCCCCCCCCCCTTACCCCCAGCCCAACCCCCATGTCTCCACACAGTCAGACAGTTGGTCTCACATTAGAATAATTTGGTTCATGGTGGAGTCCTGTAGCTACTGAACAAAAATGAAAAAAATATATATACAATTATATATTTTTCTTTTACTATAAATTTATTTTAATATATATGGTCTTGGCCTTTTCTCGGTCTCTACATCTAAATGTCTGGTCTCGGTTCTCTTTGATCTCAATAATGTCTTGGGCTGTTTCCAAATCCAGGGGTTGCGTGCTCATGAGTTCGGATTTTAAGACCAGTGACGTCACAGCGCCGCGTCGAAGACCGTCCAAATTCCAAGAATGCTCAGAATGCGGTCGTGAAATGCGTTCTTCTTTTCCCCGATTTTGAGAACGGGTGCGGTGTAGTCTCCGTGGTCGCCCTCACCTCCATAAATCCCATGATGCACTGCGGGATTGATTTCTGTACCAGCAACAATGGCAGACGAAATGGGAGACGCAGCAGGAGAGCAGCAGTACAACTTTAAATGACAGCTTATTATAATCTGACTGAACAACAGGTAAAAGCCTGAAGTGGTTGTGTTTTTATGCATTTCCTGTTTTCATTAGGCCTGTGATGTGTTTTTGTATTTTTGTTCTTAATTACAGTTCATAAATTTGGTGAATCCAAAATCATAAAATAACCAAGGAAAAAGTTTAAAACATGTGTGAGCTCCATTTCTGCAGCTTCTTCTTAGTGCGGTAGCAGTTGCTAGGTGACAGGAGGACATCCGCTGAAGTAGGGGCGGGACTATTATTTAAGGCTAGACCGTCCACATTCACAGCTGTTAACATCCGGTCTTACCGGTCACCGAAGACAACGTTCTCCTGAGACCAATGAGGACGGGTACTCATAAGCATGCAATCCCTGGATTTGGACACAGCCTTGGTTTCAGACACAGGTTTCAGGTAGTGTGGTGGTAGTGTAGTGTTGACTACAACACTAACAATACTCACAGTCCATTGCGGCTTGATATTTTTAAAAAGAAGGCAGAGCGATGGCTCAAAATGCCCTTTCTGAAAATATGTATTTTCAAGTATAATTAGCCTTTCGCTGAGCCCCGCCCCCCTTAGTTACTGTTACCAAGTCCGACAATAAGTGGATCAAATACTGCAACTCCGCCGATTTCCGCGATGGAAAGTAGACAGATGCGTTTCAGCGACATTTTTTGGAGCAATTTCTCCTCAATATCATCCAGATCGAGGCAAAAAGGGTTACAGCAGTGGAGGGATACATTAGTGTCGGCTCCGCTGAGCAAAGCGTAGCAGGGAACAAGGAGTTGGAAGTTTGGGAGAAGGTCCGGCGTCCGGGGACGCGTGGATCCGAGGAGCGGTGGCGGCGATGCGGTGTCCCTGTGAGCTGTCAGATGATCTGAGCTGCAGGCAGCTCTAACGGAGAAAAGCTCCCAGCGCTCTGCATCGCTCAGTTGATCATCTCAGCTGAATCTGTTTATAAAATGTAACTTTTTATGCCCGTGTTTACTTTTATTTTTAGTTCCCGGCCGGAGCTCGGCATTAATTCATCACGTGATCATGACACCACCCGCTGTTGCGCCAAGGCTTAATGTGCGTTTATAAGACACATGGTTGAGGTAATATTATGCTGATTTGTCGGCACGGTGTGTCTTATCTAAAAGGGTCTTGGATAGTCTGGGAGGCGGACCTCCGCCGAGCCGCGGGCGGGGGGAGCACTCATGCTTGGCTGTTGCTGGTTCGATGAGGAGGTTCTGAAGGGAAACAAAGGAGACACGACTACTATCGAGGCTAATGCTTAGTAGTTAATTAGGCTTAGCTTCATCATTTTGTTTGGAGTTGTCGGATAGTAACGGTTGCTATGATGTGTGATTGGACAATAGCCGTTCTGGGGGCGGGGCCGGCGAAAGGCTAATTATTAAAATATTGAATATCTCATTATTGTGTACTTATAGGATTACAATAATGTTTCTCTGTTGGAAAGATGCATTACATGTCTGATGATAAATATAAACTGATTACAGTGCTGGTGTCTATTTTTGCCAGTAATTTAATAATTTATTTAAAAAAATATTTATTATTATTCACGTAGGCCTACATGCATTTTATGTTTATCTTCATTGCAGAACAGTTAAGTTATGCATTGTAAATTAGAAAGGCTGTAGCATACAGGTGGCCAATTCTTTCCAGAAAAAAAAATAATTTGTTGCTATTGTTAATATAACATTCAGGGTTAAATACTATTGGTATTTGTGTTAAAGAGGACCAAGAATGTAAACCAACATTTTCCTTGTTGTTGTTGAATAAAGACAGCTTGGGTGGTCAAAAGTAGCATGCCAAAAAGTCAAACCCGTGTGTGACCTACTTTTTATGTAAATTAGAAAGTTGAAAAAGGCGAGAGAAAAACTTCTGTTCTGAGAAAGCCTTCCTTAACACATCATAAGTGGGAGCCCTTCCTCCTTAAACCTGCATGTCTCCAGTGTCTGAGGCCTTCTGGGGAAACCAACCAATCAGCAAGCAGCTCATTATCATATTCATGTCCTGGCGGAGTGGGAGGGGTAAACAGCTCTTTTCACAGCAAGGCCGATTTAGGGGGTTTAGAATGGCCTGTATCAGGGCTCCTGGACAGATGAAAGTCAAAAGGCTCAAAGCCCTATTTTAGATTGTTGATTAACTGCATTCTAGGACACCTTTAAACTCTGAACACTAAGCAAACTCAAATGGGTGGAAAAATACAACAAAAGAACCTCTGCTGAAGTCCTTGACGAACAAGTGTGTGCTTTTAGTGGCAACATTTGTAATATTCCTTTGATGGTGCAACCAGCGTGGGAACATCATTTTATGGCACAACAACGGTATTCCAACACGAGTTGTGGTCGATAACGCAATGCTCACTGTCCCAATTTGGCAATTATTTGCACACTTGCACTGCTCACTTCCTCCAAGTGCACTTTGTAGAGGACCATAGGGTGCAAGGCGATTATTGGGACAGGGCCTGTATGTTTTGCTTTCTCTCTTCAACAGACAAAAACTCTGCATCAGGTCATGAACAACAAGACAGAATCTGTCGGCTTCACTATAAAACAAATTACATCATTCTGCCTTTTTTTGTTAGGAAAACACTGCTAAATAAAACCAGTAACTAACAGATTTGTCCTGTTCTTTGGTAATGTGTTTAATTATTTATGTCTTTAAGCTGAACTGTGGAAGGACTGATGTTACTCACACTCTGAACTGATGGAGGATGGTGTTCCTCTGAGGAGAAAAGAAAAGTAAAACATGTCAGCAGCTGTTTTATCCATCCATCCATCCATCCATTCATCCATCCATCCATCCATCCATCCTTGTCCGCTTATCTAGGGTCAGGTTGCGGGGGGCAGCAGCCTAAGCACAGAGGCCCAAACTTCCCTCTCCCCAGTCACGTGGGCCAGCTCCTCCAGGGGAATACCAAGGTGTTCCCTGGCCAGCTGAGAGACATTGGCCGTTTCTCAATACTCAAGGACGCTAGTACATTCTTGTGTACTTGACAAGTGTGTTCTTGCCTAGGACACCAGAAAGTCCGTTCTGCCGAGTACGGGAGGACGAGGACGGCATTTGGAACAAGCGTACTTCTTTGCCTCACGGTAACAAGCGCTGCTTGTTGCTACGGTTAAAAAAAACGACCTGACATTAAAATAAAAGTCTATTCTGTTCCTTAAATGACTAAAAAACAATGAAAACATATTATTTGTGTTATATTTGGTCCACTTTTCATCAGACCTGATAAAATATCAGCATTTCCCGCTGTTAAATGAAGAAAAAAAGTTTCTTTTTCATCAAAACAAAGCAATGATGCTTTTATTTTGATAGTGGGTTAGCTAATTAGCATTTTAAGGGATCGTGAAGAGTCTGAAAGAAGAAAAAAACAAATACACAGCACATTTTACAGGTTATACGCAATTATTTACAATAACAGACAACTTTATATTGATTTATTTGTATTTCTGATATAAAACACAACAGTTATAAGCTTTCTCCTCTGCCGTTCGGAGTATAACGGTTAGCGGCGCAATGCATTATGGGAAACTTTGCTGTCCCAAGTCCGCAGAAGGACCCATCAGTGCATCCTCAATACAATGGGCGGAGCAAGAACATATCCGGGAACTTTGAGCGAACTTGCCATTATATGTACTTAGGATTGGAACAGTACTTGGACCATCGTTGATGACGTTTCACAAGGACGGGAGAACACAAGTACAGACAAGTACACATATTGAGAAACGGCCATAGTCCCTCCAACGTGTCCTGGGTCTTCCTTTAGGTCTCCTCCCGGTTGGACGTGCCCGGAAAACCTCACCAGGGAGCCGTCCAGGCATCCTAACCAGATGCCCGAGCCACCTGAACTGGCTCCTCTCGATGTGGAGGAGCAGTGGGTCTACTCCGAGCCCCTCCCGGATGACCAAGCTTCTCGCCCTATTTCTATGGGAGAGACTAGCCATCCTGCAAAGAAAACTCATTTCGGCTGCTTGTATCCGTGATTTCATTTTTTCAGTCACTACCCAACTCTTGTGACCATAGGTGAAGATTGGAACGTAGATCGACCAGTAAATTGAGAGCTTTGCCTTCTGGCTCAGTTCTCTATTCACATGACAGAGCGGTACAACACCCGCATCACTGCAGATGCAGCACCAATCTGCTTATTGATCTTGCGCTCCATCTTTCCCTCACTCGTGAACAAGACCCCCAGATACTTAAACTCCTCCGCTTGGAGCAGGACCTCATCCCTGACCTGGAGAAGGCAATCTACCCTTTTCCGACTCAAGACCATGGTCTCGGATTTAGAGGAGCTCATTCTCCTCCCAGCTGCTTCACACTTGGCTGTAAACCGCTCCAGCAAAAGCCGGAGATCACATTCTCATGAAGCCAACAGGACCACATCATCTGCATAAAGCAGAGACCTGATCCTTAGGCCACTAAAACGGATTCCCTAAACACCTTGGCTGTGCCTAGAAATTCAGTCCATAAAAGTTATGAACAGAATCGGTGACAAGGGGCAGCCTTGGCAGAGTCCAACAGTGACCGGGAACGAGCCCGACTTACTGCTGGCAATACGGACTAAGCTCTGACAACGGTCATACAGGAAAATAACACTCTG
Source organism: Aphyosemion australe (assembly GCA_006937985.1). Classification (NCBI taxonomy): domain Eukaryota; kingdom Metazoa; phylum Chordata; class Actinopteri; order Cyprinodontiformes; family Nothobranchiidae; genus Aphyosemion; species Aphyosemion australe. The sequence goes on along the minus strand of SSNS01000288.1, from coordinate 458,278 downwards.
TATCAGAGGGCCTGGTATCCCATACATCAGAAGTATCCCCCAAAGGGCTTCCTGAGGGATGCGGTTGAATTCCTTTTCCAAATTCACAAAACACATCTAGATTGGTTGGGCGAACTTCCACGCACCATCCAGGACTGCCCTAAGTGTATAGAGCTACTCCAGTGTTCCACAGCCAGGATGAAAACCACATTACTCCTCCTGAATCAGAGGTTTGACTATCCGACAGACCCTCCTCTCCAGGACCCCTGAATAGACATTGCCAGGGAGGCTCAGAAGTGTGATCCCCCAGTAGTTGGAACACACACTGTGGTCCCCATTTTTAAATGGGGGACCACCACCCCAGGCTGCCAATCCAATGTAACTGCCTCCGATGTCCACCCGATACTGCAGAGCTGCATCAGCCAACACAACCCTACAACATCAGCTTTAAGGAATTCTGGGCAGATCTCAACCACCCCAGGAGCCTTGCCACCGAGGAGCTTTTGGACCACCTCAGTGACCTCAGCAACAGAGATTGGATAGCCCAGCCCAAAGTTCCCAGACTCTGCTTCCCCACTGAAAGACGTGCCGGTGGGATCGAGGAGGTCTTCAAAGTACTCCACCCAACGATCCACAACATCTCAAGTTGAGGTCAGCAGCACACTGTTCCTACTGTAAACAGTGCTTGTAGTGCACTGTTTTCCCCTCAAAGCCATATGGGTGTCTTGCTCCATGGTCTAACCTAATTCCTCCCATGCTCAAGATTTTTGCCTCTGTGACCACCCGAGCTGCATTCCTCTTGATGTCCGCTCAGCTACCTCTGGAGTCCCACAGGCCAAAAAGACCTGATAGGACTCTTTCTTCAGCTTGACAGCATCCCTAACCACAGGTATCCACTAGCAGGTTCGGGGGTTGCTGCACCGACGACCCTGCGGCTGCAACTGCGGTCGGCTGCTTTGACAATGAAAGCACGGAACATGGCCCACTTGGACTCAATGTCCCCCACTTACCCCGGAACGTTTTGGAAGTTCCGTCCGCAGTGGGAATTGAAGCTCCTTCTGACAAAAGACTCTGACAGATGTTCCCAGCAGGCCCTCACAATATGTTTGAGCCTGCCAGGTCTGATCATCATCCTCCCTCGCCATCGAAGCCAACTCACCACCAGGTAGTGGTTAGTTGACAGCTCCGCCCCTCTATTCACCCGAGTCACCAGAAGGAGTGCTCTCCAGCAGCCCCTCCAAGGACTCCAAAAAGGGTGCGTAGTCTGACCTGCAGTTTGGTGCATAAACACAAACAACAGTAAGGACCCGTCCCCCCACATGTAGGCGGACAGAGGCTACCCCCTCGTTCACCGGGGTAAACACCAACGTATGCACCAAGATGGGGGGCAACTAGTATGCCCACCCCTGCTTGGCGCCTCTCAGTGGGGGCAACTCCAGAGTGGTGTCCAACCTCTCTCAACTAAACTGGTTCCGGAGCCAGAGCCATGCGTCGAGGTGAGTCCGTATAACTAGTCAGAACCAACCTCACACACCAACTCAAGCTCCTTCCCCACCAGAGGTGACATTCCACATGCCGAGAGCCAGCTTCTGCACCCGAAGATCAGACCGCCAAGGTCCCCGCCTTCGGCTACCACCCATCACACATTGCACTGACTGGTTTAGTAGTCCACAGCTGTTTTATTTCTACTAAACATTTTACCTAAAGTCATACCAGAAACTGATTATATTTGAATATTCTCACAAGGTTCTGTCTCACCTGTAGCTTCTGAATCAGAAGCTGACAGTTTCTGCACCAGATCAGTTCTGTTCATCTTCATCAGAAGTTTCCTGACCTCCTTCACACTCTCTCGGCTGTACGTCTCCACCATCAGCTCCACCACTTCCTGTAGGCTCGCCGTCTTCAGTTTCCTCACAGAGAGGAGCGGTAAACATTCGTTTGGTTCGATCAACATCTTGAACTCATCAAAATCCTTCAGACTAAACTCGTTCAGCGTTTCAACGAGCAGCTTTACAGTCGCCATCGTTTCCTCCTGGAAAGTTAAAACATGTTAAAAAAGCTTCTGTCTCATTAATAATTACTAATTCTAACTTATCGGCTAAATATTAATATAGGCTACAATATATATCCAGGGTTTCCGAGGTCTAAATGCTGCGCTAACCTGTGTAAAAGTGAAACTAGCTTCGGTTAGCTGATTTACCTAAAATGTTAAAAATGTAAACTTCACACAAAAGTCACTCAAACACGGAGAAATAAACAGGAAACGGTTCTTTTATTTACTTACGGCTCTCCTTATCTGGCCTCTGTGTGAGTTTATCACCAGTAGACCCAGAACAGCAGCGATATGACCAAAGACTGTATATGACGCACACGCACCAAAGACACAGGGGCGGTCCTAGCCCGTTTGGCACTAGTGATCATTACCGCGGGAAGTAGGGGTGCTGGAGGGGCTGCAGCACCCCCTGCTGGTGACCTCAAATATTTATTTACCACTATGGCAAAAAAGCGGATTTTAGACTTTTTTGGGAAGCCTCGAGAAAACAAAAGGAGATGCAGCAACAGTAAGTTCTGGGGTATATTGTCATGTATCCGGTCCAAGATAGTGCATTGACAGTTTATTTGCAGTTTATTTTGTGCTTTTTATTGTATTTCAGAGACTTTTTAACACGAACAAACTTGTCCCTCATTCTCCTCCACCTCTTCGTGCACTCACCACCTCTAAACCCACGTTTACAATCATTTCCGTCCACGAATAAAACGCTTGTTGCATATCTTTATAGTCCTCCAGCCACGGGATCACACTGTTCATGTCACACTGTGAGAACTCCAGAAAGGTGCCACACTGAACGGCGCAACCTTTCAGTGAGTCAGACTGCACGACGTCTCGCTCCAAGAGGACATGCTATGTCACGAGCGCACCCCCCAAAAAGCATACGTTACAGATAAGCAATACAACGCTAAAAAGAGAAAAAAGCGCCACAGTAAACACTTTTTAGTGTCAGCTCATGACCCAGCTCATCTTCCTCAAAGAGGAAGAATTGATCCGCTTTGGCCTCAGACTCCAGCTGCGCGTCTCCTTTTCCCGTCTTCCAGCTAACCAGCTGATCTGTCTGCTGGACATCCATCCTTCTCATCCTCCTTTATCCATAAAAAACACTAAACTACAGAGAAGTAACTATCTATCTGCCACAGATCGCTCCAATATCTAAAGTTTTGCCGTCTGTCTCAGTGACAGCGCATCAGCGCACCTTTTGACACCTGCTGTCAGATCACGCAGCAGCAGCATCCTCTGTCCCTCAGCAACAAAACGCTACTGAACCCATTCTTAGTTTAATTATTTAGTATAACTCCGGTTTTATTTGGGCTCCTAACAAAAATAAAAACTGGTGTGTAGTTTATAATCCGCATTTTAAACATACCGTAAGTTGAAACCAAAGACTGTATAGCCTATATAAGATTTGAAACGGAAACTCAGAGAGGCGGAGTCTTGCTGCTGCAGCGTCTCAAAGGTGTGTTTTCATTGGTCAACTGCAGACAGGAGTCGTAGGTTTTCGAGCAGTGCTGAAGAGTTGGAGTGTGTCTTCTTTCTAATAATGAGACTCGTATCAATGCATATACTACACGTAGGCTATGATTCACCTGGACATAACGAGTTGAGCGCAGCTGAGCTTTTTTTTTTTCAGCACCCCCTGCTGAAAATATGTTCCCGCGGCTATGCTAGTGATGGTAAACTCGATTCTTTTTACTGAATCGAGTTTGAATGAGTCACTCACCAAAATGAATCGGGTTTTCGAGTCATTTGAGTCACTGAGTCAGTTGCCCAGAGTGCAAAAATAAAATCTACATTTTCACTCAAACTTAATTTGCTCCTCTTTCTATGTAAATCCTACTGCTAAGATGAGTGATTGAAAAAAACTATCCATTTTATACACTGAAATTCATTTTTTAAAATAGTGGTGGAACTGAAATATTATATTTTTTCTGCTTATTATATTTGCAAAAAGAAAAAGGTGTAGACTGAATATGGCGTCAGTCACACTATCAAAGTTCAGCTCAGGTGAAGGAGCGACTCTTCCCCTGTAACAGCCTGAGTTTCTGCAGCTGACAGCCAGGAGGGAGAGGTGAGTGAGCTTGTAGTACCGCAAGCTTCCACTGGGGGACTCCTATGAGCTGAAACCCGGGTGGGAGTAGTGAGTGATCCATACCGCGAGCAGCGTGAGTCATGACTCATGAGCTGAGCAAGGATAGGGGTTAGTGATTCGTATGTAATTACACGAGCTTCCACTGGGGGACTCCTATGATCTGAAACCCGGTTGGGCAGCGTGAGTCATGAATCATGAGCTGAGCCAGGTTAGCGGTACTGCGAGCCTCCACTCCAATGAGTGACTCGTTTGAGCTGAAACCCGCGAGGGAGGGGGTGAGTAACTCTGAGTGAGGCCCGCTACGGAGGAACTGAATGATTCTTTCATGCTACGATTTAGCACCGGACATTTTAAGCTAGCTTTCAGGAAGGGAGGGGGTGAGTGATTCGAACGTGCTGTTAGCAGAGCGATGCTACTGGGAACTAATGAGCTTCCAGGCCAGAGCAGGTAAGAAAATGCTTTTATTAAGAAACTGGCTGTTTTTTTCCACAATTTTAATGATAAGCTAGATATATTTCTACTAATGAAAATAGTTTGCTAACAGTAACAGGGACGAGTCAGTAAATGAGTCAGTTGGGATTGTGACTCGTGATTCGTGAGTCAGTAAAGTGATTCTCGAGTATTGAACGATTCGTTCATGACTCACACATCACTATTTGGCACACTCTTTTACCCACAGCTTTTACCCACCCTGCAGCATTTTGGACTAGCTGGAGACTTTTACCTACATTCTGTGGACCTCCTGATAGTCATGAATAGGGTATTCTACAGTTGACGTCACCACGCAAAGGCTGCTGGGAAGGGTCATACTGATAAGCCGCATTAACAATAGAAAATATACAGTTTCAGAGCATTTTGACATCGATATGAAGGCATAAAATGGAGGAAGTTGTTTTGACAAAAAAAAAAAAACATACCAGAGGGCTTTTCTTGATGATGACCCTGCTAATTATCGATCACCAGAACTGAAGCGCTAGCTCTAATGAAAGTGAAAGTAAAAACTAACCCTCGCTAGCAGCGCTGTTGTTTTAAACCCCATTATTCCCATCATGGCTCCTTCTTGAGTAATATAAAAATAAGTTCATTACTCACAGTGCTCAAGTAACATTTTCTCAAGGTAGTTTTTTAACTGTCAGGTTATCATTTCTGTCCCTACTTTTTATATTCCACTCACCTCTGCTCAAAAGTCTTTTTCGTGGACGCTTGGGTGGACATGCTGTTTGGCCGAGACGTTCAGCGGGACCGCTGCCTCCTTGTTAATTCTCCTCCGTTAACAACGCTGCCTCCACTCCGTTAACAACGCTGCCTCCACTCCGTTAACAACGCTGCCTCCACTCTCCGTTAACAACGCTGCTCCTCCTGGATAACCCCACGACTGACAGCGTCGTTACGACCGGCGGCTGGTCATTCTCGGATGTAGGACTTTCCCCTCCAGGAAGATGTAAGTAACAAATATACGTGCTTTTCTTGATCTGCTCCGCACAATTAAAATCCGCTCGTCCAACTTAAAAACTACCACTGCTTTGCTTATTCTGTCTTTAGCTTAGCTCGTGTAGCTTTCCAGCTGTTTCACGTGGTGTCGGCCTGAAACTGGCGTCTCCGGGTCTGCAGCGTTATACTATTGACTTTACCGGCTTTGGAAAAGGGATAAAAAGTCCTCTCCAACATCCGATCTGGGCGTCTAGAGTCCGATTAGCACCTCCCCCAGCAGCAGCGTTAAGTTCCTTGCTGTTTGAAAATCTTTAGGAGACGAAAAAATAACTTTAGCTAGATCGGAGCGACTCAGACCCATATAGGAATCCATACTAAAATGTAGATTGTTTGTATGACCATATTTCCCAGAGTGCTTTGCGGCAATCTATTTTTAGCTACTGTAGAAAGCTCTATTACAGTAATCCAATCTTGAGGTAGTAAATGCATGAACCAGTTTTTCAGCATCACTCTTAGAAAGGATGCTTCTAATTAGCAATAATCCAAAGGTGGAAGAAGGAAATCCTACAAACCTGTTTAACGTGGATTTGAATGCCATGTCCTGGTCAAAGATAACACTGAGGTTCTTTACTTTGTTCTCGGAGGCTAATTCAATGCCGTTCAGATCAGGTTTTATAATTTAGAAAATGCATCTGTCCTAATTATGTCTATTTTATATATTGTCATGGTGATTTTGTGTTTGTTTTATTTTTGCGAGCTGGTTAGATGCTGTTTTACTTCCAGCCGCTTCAAACCTGCACTCCTCCCTCTGCAGCTGCAGTGAAACAAACGCACCTGGCTGCTCCCAAACCTGCAAATGAGGGATAGAGAACCGATCGGTGCCTATGTTTTCCAAAAGATGCACACACTGGTGTTATGTTGATACGAGTTCCTCCTCTAGATCTGTTTCGGCTTCACCCAGCCACCAGTTGAAACCACTCGCAAAAAATAACCCTTACCCTACCCATAACCACCCACACGCCAAAAATGTATGTTTTGCATAATCATAATGTATCAAATTACTCTGTAGCACAAATGTTATGTTTGTTTTATAGTTATTGTTAGGGTAAGGGTTAGGACACCCATTTTTTGTGAGTGGATGGTTTAGTCCTCTTTTCACCTCTGGCATTTTTGTTCAAAAGACTAAAACTAAGATGGCTGCAAAAAACAACACTGCCTTCCAGCAGTGATAGTTCAAAAAACGTCATACAGACCATAAAATGAGAAAGAAGTTTGTTTTATGAGCTTTCACAACTCATATTTAAAATTGGACCCAAAATAATAATAATAAAAAAAATACTAAAATTTTTGAAACAATAAATGGTCTCATGTCATCACAGAAAAAAACAATAACAGAAAAAAGGACAACAACAAAATCCAAACATTAAAACATGTTACTGACTTCAGTCAAATTAAGACAAAAACACATATTCAGTCAGAAAAAGTATAAAATACTAGCCTGGCAAGCAAGAATTTGGTCTAGTTCACTAGGCTAATAAAATACAAAATAAGGTTTGAAATTTAAACAGAACTGTCAATCAATACATTTGCAGTGATCTCTGGTAGGAATGAATGCTTTGCAACATGTACTCGGGGCAAAAAAGCTCAGAATTGCTTGGATTCGAACGGACAAGTCTGTTGCAGCAGAGCGTGGCAGCAGACGGCAGGATTTGCAGTCTTATTTCCAGATATTTGGACATCTTGTTTTGGATTGGATAACAGCAACGAGACTCTACCACTGACTTACAATGTTGATGTTTTATCTCCACAAATAACACAAACCTGGAGGAGTTCTACTGTGTGGTGGTGTTGCTAATGCTAACAGTTAGCTTCTACTAGTCTGGACATTCTCTGTTGTTTCCTGGACGCTAAACCAACAACAGCCTTCCCCGTCGTGAGTCAAGATGGGTGAGTCCATGAATGTTAAGTGACAGTGTGACGTAGATCTGAGGATTTTCTAATCCTAGCGTTTCACTGTCTATTTTCTCTCAGAAGCTAATGCAGGAGCTAGGTGTAGGAGACTATTTTCATGTTCAGCCTGCATAAAAAACTCAGAGTACTGATTATAATCAGAAATAATCATTAAAAATGTTTTTTCACAGTGAATTCCTACGACTCACGGAAGCAGGAGACTGATGAAGGATTTTATCTGTGGGTTCTCACTATCATCAGGAATCTCACTATCATGCACATTCATCATTAACCCCCGCTGTTCCGAGTCACCCTGACTCGTGCTGCTGGCTGCCCAGATCTGGCACAAGGGCCACCAGTTGATGATAAAGTTTAGTCATCAGATGCTCCTGATTCCACTTCAACGTTTACTTCTTCCTGTTGAGATCTTCAATGAGAGATCTCTCATTTTTCTGAAGGATTGAGTAGAAGATCGCTTTGCAGGATCTGCCAGCTCTCATTGGACCATCGTAGATCGCTCTTATTTTCTGCTGGGAGGTGGGTTTAGACCATATCTCATCATAAACCTCTTGTGTCATCACTTCTTCCTTTAAAAGCTTGTCCAAGATGGGTCCAACGCTGCACACCCTCTGGATCAACTCGTCCCTGTGTTTGTCTACAAAATGTTCCTCTGAGGACAAAAGGAAAGAAATTACTCTTATTTCAGTCTAAAAGGATTTGAAGAAGTGAAGATGAGGCAGATAAACTACTTTCCTGTCCTCTATTAATGTGTTTACTTCCAAAAGTTGGAAAAACAAATAAATTACACATGAAAACATGCAGTTCAATCTGAAATACTCTCATGAGTTTTAGTAGCAGAACCTCGTATGATGGAGGAGATGAAAACATCTCAAAGAAACTAAGAATCTTTTAATTAAATCAGGTGAAAAGTTTCTGATTTTAAATCACCAACTGGAAGGAGACTTCATACCTTCTGTCTCTACAAGTGCTGCTGCAGCTGCAGAAGAACCAGCTGAAAATAAAAAAAGTATAAAAATACTAAAGATGACGTTAAATGTTGATGCAAACACAAAGAAATGAGACAGAACAAAGGTGTAAGTCCTTAACTGTCTGAGTACCTGATCTGGGGTAGGTACTCAGAACCATAGACATTGATAGATCCCTCGCGACCGTTATTGCCTATGGGCGCTGACGAGCGGTTGCGCCCCCCCCCCCCCCCCTTTGCAGAGACATTGAAGTGTCTGCATGTTAAATCAACCATAACTCCTTGAATACTGAACCGATTTTGATGCGGTTTTTTTCTCTGTAAACTTCACACATGTAGCATGTTTGAGCGTTTTTAATCACAATGGGTTTGCTGTGGGTACAAATAGGATTCTTATCCACAGTGACAAAACCTATAGAGAAAAAGATCAAACACAATCACAGTCAAACAATAAGAATCAAAATTATTAAAAAAGGACTATATACCAAGTGTGAGATCTATGGTAGGTATTTATTTAAAAAAAAAACACTTAATATATGATAGAGAAGCAGAAAGTACTACTCAGCCATTTTAACTCATTCACTGCCAATGACGACTTTAGTCATCATTTGCATTTTTTTACGGGGTGGGCGTTGGAACGAGCCCCCGCACCGTAGGAACAAACGTGTCTAAAGCGGATCTTCATCCGTGTATGTCACACATCACGTGATCAGGAAGCAGAAAATCAATGAATTACGAGTTTGTTTTGGGCCGCTGCTGTGAAAAAAACGATGCGCCGAACCGGAAATGCGTCTGCAGCGGTGCTTGGGCACCAGATTGTGAAAGAACGGATAACGCTAGAAATACGGTGATTCTTTCTGATGTAAGTAGTGAGTCTACTCTTTCTTTTGGTAGTTTTGGCGTTTACATGATCATAGAGCACAATGTTCTGTGACTCTTCAAAGAACAGTAAAAACGCTCAAAAACGCTGGCACTCAGGGGTTTTCTGATCAGAAAACGGCTGGCAGGTAATGAGTTAATATATACAATATAATTCTTATAACAATTTAAATAAATGAGTGTTTCATATACATATAGTACCAATATAACTCAAAGAGAAGGTGAGAGAGACAACTAAAACAAAGTCTGAATGACAAGAGTGATATTCTGGTTCTGTTGTATTTTTGTGTGTAGCTGAACCTATAACGCTCCACCTCTGAGAATAAAACTGTAAGGCTTGTTTTCAATACTCAGACATCTATTCTGATTACTTTACAGCCAAACAGCACATGGGGAGAAAGAGAGAGAAAAAGAACTAACTGCTTAAAGGAGTTAGTTTTATTTGTTTTGTCTTAATTTATCTGTTATTTGTGTTGAGATTTTTTTTAAATAGTATTTGAAAGCTTTACATGAGCTAAAACCCCTGAAAGAGGACTGCTTTGTAGAACTTTTATCTGGAGCTCCCCTTCTGCAGTTCAAGAGAGGTGAGTTTGACCACGTCGTGCTGCCTTCTCTTCAGAACCACAGACTTAACCAGTGAGATCAAGTTTGACGGCTGTGGCATCCAGCATGACGCTACACATCTGTGTTTAGTTTGGTTTTTCTGGCCCAGCCCAGCCTCATCATCCACCAATCACAGCCTCCTGTAAAGGAATAGAAACATTTTTATTTAACATATTTGCATCAGTCATTTCCAAAAATTGAATTGGACAACATTAAGACTTGCTTTGTATTGTGTGTGGAGTGGGAGGGGCAAAAATAGAGTCTCTCTGAGGTACTTGTTTTTATATGCTGAAGTGAACAAATTTTAAGCGTGTAGCGTGTGGACATTTCCACATTGTGGGGACATTTGGCTGGGCATCACAATGACAAAATACCCTAAAACGTGGTTTTAGAGGTATGGTGCAAATACGCTTTTGGTTTAGGTTAGGGTTAGTGTTATGATGTTTAAATACTCACATCATCAGGTTGAGGTTAGTCTCTGGGAGGTCACAGACAGGCTCTCTTTGGCTCTTCTGGATGTAGTTCTGCACTTTTCTGGTTAAAACAAACAAGCATAATGTTTGACCATAATATACTGTTTAAAGTACACATCTGTGGTTCTCAGTTTACGTCAGGGGGCCTCTGGTGCTGTGAAAACTCTGGGGCACCTAGACATGATTCTTAGGACGTTTATTAAAATAAATTAATTTTTGACAAATATCATCAAGACAAGGTATGTGGGGGATAAATATTACACTGCCTTGTGATTGATAAAAGGATATGTACATTTATGAATGCTGATGGCCTTATGATACACTTACCGTTTGAAGGAGAACCAGGAAGCTGAAGATGAAACAAACTCCATCTGACACAGCCCAGTTCTAATCATAATAAATCAGCTGCAGGAAGCCTCACACTTCTTCCTCACATCTTTTGTGGGAAAACCTAGAAAACAAAAACATGCAATTTGCAGATTAGTGTCTACCAATATTGTACAAAGGAGGTCAATGCTATTTTCTTAATTCCTCTTGTGTTATTCCTACTCTTCTGTTTACTTCATTAATATTTCTTAGAACCTTTCTTTAACATAAAAACTGCATTTCTATTGATAATGAACTAAAACTCCTCAAAGGGTAAAACCAGGAAAAAGTTTTGCACAGCAATCCTCTTTAGCATGTTAGCTAACTATTCTCCAGCCAGAGGGGAGGGTCTGAGACATGAGCTATCTGATACCAGGAAGATTTGTTTGATTTCTACAGCAGCATTCTTGTCAGCTGTAACCTAAGTCAGTGTTTTGGAATAAATGATTAATAGTCTCATTTAGCCTTCATTGTCAGGGGAGCACCAGCAGTAAACATGTAGCTAACGTTAGCTAACAAGGAGGTGCTGCTGGTGGACACAAATATAGTACAACAAAGTTATATTTACAAAATACAAACAACAAAAATGCTTGAACTTACTTGTGAAAGTTATTCCCCGAGCCATGGTCTCAATAGTCCGCCGATTAGAGCAAGAATAAACCGCACAGAGCTCAGGCATCATGTTTACTGCTATTGTTATGGTTCATGTCTGCCAGAAGCCTGACCGATCTAAGATGGCAGCCGCATTTCCTGCGCCCAAGCAGCCAATAGGGGGTCTATCAATTATTAACTCTATGGTTAGAGCATGGCCTTTAATTCCACAACAAACAAAAATCAAACCTAAGGAGCAATTAAAGCAAACATAACAACCTCCCAGGATCTCACACCCACCTGATGATGTAACATCAAACGGGTTCAAGATGCCCACAATAACAGAATTTTTAAGAAAACCTTTTATTGTGTAAGTTTGAATTAGCAGGTTTCCTTGCAGCCTCCATCAAAACATGTTGTTCTACTTGTTATTGTGTTTCAGGAACTCTTGAGCAAACACACTGCTGTTTTCTCTTACCTTGAGCGGGTTTGGAGCCTTGGTATTCACCTGAACAGCAGATGGGGAAAAAATTACAGCAGCGTCAATAAATCCTGATTTAAACCATTAAAATAAAACTGTTGGCAATTTTTCATGTTAAGAGCCATGACATGAGTTCAGTTGTGAACATTTAATATAAAAATACAACAGAGTAAATTCTCATAGTGCATACATATTACTCTATAAATCTGACCTTCTCGTATGTCACAATCCCACACTGGCTCAGGCTCTTTGTTTGGTTTGAGTCTCAGCTGAAACTCAGCTCCTGGATTCTTAACGTACACTTCAAAGAAATTTGGTCTTCCTTCTGGATATCCGAGTTTCATTCCCTGCTACAGAAAAATGTAAAAAAGAGATTTTAGTAAAGTCTGCAGAATCTCGTCAGACTTGAAATCTGCAGGAGTTTAAGTTAATCTGAAGGACAAGTTAAAAGAGAGTTTAAGCGTTTAGTTATAAGTTCTGAGTTTTCAAAGTCATCAACATGGCAATAAAATGGTGTTTCAAACATTTTCATTTCCTTACAGGAAGAGAAATTTTTGCATCCTCCAAATTTGATGAGAGGAGGAAGCAATCACCGGCTTTCAGGGGATTTACTGGGTCTGATTTTTCAATCACTTTGTACCCAATAGACTGTTTATTCCGATCTATTTCCTGAAAACAGAAACAAATTATGATATACCGGTAGGTCAGCAGCAGCAGCAGCAGCTATGTTTATGAACATCTGTTGCATGAAAACTAAAGTCAGTGAGAACTGAACAAACCTGCCGTAGACCAGGATCATCTGGGATCAGATAAACGTGCAGCGTGAGGAAAGCTGTGTTGGTCTGATAAATCAACACGTTACAGCGGATTTTCACACGCAAACCCAGTTTCACCAGAACAGATCTGGGTGAGAAAATCGGTTCTGTTAACTTCAGGTGAGACGATGTGACCTCAGAGGCTTTTTCCACAACATCTCCACAGTCGTCAATGTGCAGGACGGCGAACTGGTCCAAAATTTTAGGGTTGTCCTCTGCATTAAACACAACCAGAATAAATAACGTTTGCATCCAGAAAATAAAACTTCACACTAAATTCTCTTCACATTCTTACCTATGCAGACCCAGTGAGGCAGGTGGACTTCTGTTAACTTCCCACTAATGATGGTGATGTCCATCAGAGGACCTGCTGGCCCGTATCCCATACTCTTCATCCTCTCCATGTGTCCCGCCCAGGAATTAAACCAGTATTTAAATTCCACCGTGTCCTTACAGACCCAACGCAGACCAGAGACACTGCACTCAAAGTGTCCTGCTTCAGACCGGAGGCTGAAAACACAGTTAAATATTATTCACTTATAGCAAATAATAACAATAATAATAAACTTAATCTAAGAAATAAAACTCAAAACTGAAGTAACTTTCTGAGACAACTGAGTCTTCAGCTTTCTGAGGTCCATGTCCAGTGTGGTACGCCCCCTGATACCAAACAGCACTGTGACTACCTTTCAGCCTTTAAACAGGCAGATTGACTGCTGACCAGACTGAGGACACCTGAGTCTAACGTGTCCCTGTGGACACAATAGTTATAGCTTTACTAGAATCATCATTTTAGTCCTGATCAGTTTCACTGGTTTGAATTAAATTGATCCTGTTGAACCACAATTCAAAAGTTGAACTTTGTTATTTTTGTTCATTTGTAGTTATTTAGTGTGTGTTGTTTTATGGAAGTTTATTTTTGATCCATCTCTATAAATAACACCTATCAAAATCACCACAGGTTGCTTAGCAGAGATAAAAGGTCACAGAAAGTAAACAAAACACAAATAAACCGACAAAACAAGAATTCATTATAATAACATTATTTAAAAGTGTCATAATAAAAATAATTAGGAATAATTAGAAACTACAGTTTAACTACTGCAATTTTATATTTAAAGATCTTAGTTTTCTGTCTAGTTTTCCTCTCAGCTGAAATGATGATATGATTTAAACCTGTAAGTTGGAGCCTTGCTGCTGTCTGTAGAATTCACTTCAGGATGAAGTTTGGTCCATCCACAGGAGTCCTGCTGCAGAGGAGAGTTTAACAATCACACATCCTCTTTGACACATAAATAAATGAATTATTTAATTAAATAAAAGCAGAAGTATAAATAGATGATTAAGCATTTACCACGACGCTTGCACAGCTCTGAGGATCCAAACCTCTTGAAGATCCTGCAGAAGAAGAAAATGTTTATAATAAAAGTTAAACTGTGGTTTGATTAATAGTTAAATCTGACACTTGAGCAACATGAAACCAGTCAGTGAGATCCTAAATAAAGTTTGTTTTTAATTAGGATGTCACAAGTCCAGACAGAACTAGAGTCTGTGGATCATGTTTGATGAATCAGAAACAGAAAATCTAGATGATTCTCTGCATTTTATACTTTTATTATTTGTTTTTAAGAAACTTACCAGCTGAGCTTTGTCCTGAGAGCTTCTTCACCAGATCAACTCGATTCAGCTCCTTTAAAATATTTCTGGTCTCCTCCAAAGTCTGATAATCAAACATCAGCACCATCCACTCTGCTAGCTCGTCCCTCCCTGTTCTCGTCTGGAGGTCTGGTGGTTCATATCTGAATTCTTCCCATACAGTCCACTTTAGGATCACCTTAAACCTTTTAAACTCTGAGGAACTTAAATCTTCAAACACTCCCAGAAGTTTCTCCATAGTTGCTTCCTGGTGGATTCACACAGATCAGAGGACACTCGTGTTTTAGCTCCACTTTACAGAAGAATCTAGTTCACATTCAACATAAGAACAAAAACAGATTTAACAAAAATCTAATTCCATAATATAGTTTTTAAAGTTTTCATGTTAAATTATGTGTTTTTACCCCTTTAACGTTTTTCTGATGATTTATGTAGTATTTATGTTTTCCTGTTTCTGCTCTTCTTCCTGTCAGAACCCACGTCTGTGTTCACCTGCCTGTTTTTGTGTTATTGTTAAAACTTTCCTTCAGTTTTCCATCTAAACACCTAATCTTTAATTTCATTTGTTTGGTTTATTTTCATGATGAGTTTATTACTAAATAAAGTTCTATTGTGTTTTTGATGTGGTTCTACTTACCGTCCACAACAATGATTTGTCTTTTTGCTCTGAGACAAAAGGAAAAAGACAAGAGAAAAAAGTTTAAACGTCATACGGTGACTTAAATGTTCTAAATGCTATTGGAATATCTGAGATTATATAAAAGTTACTTTTTGACCCGGAGCTGATTTCCTGTAGCTTCTGCACCAAATCATTCCTGTTCATGTCCATCAGAACCTCCCTGGTCACCTCTAAAAACCCTTGGTCAAGTGTAACTGCCATTATATTTACTAATTGTGATGGGTTCTGGATCAGAGGGTTGTGCTCCAGGATCAATGGGAGGCGCTTCTGGAAGCACGTGGTCTTCAGCAAATATATGAACTTAAAGAATTCGTTCCGACTCAAACGCCGAAGAATGTCTTTAACAGCTGTCTTTGCTTCTGCCTGAAATGTGACAAAAATTAGAAAGCAACATTTAATTCTTCTGGGATTTTATCAGACACATCAAGAACATAAAAGCTTCTCACAACAATGTGAACATTCAGCATATTTAAATCTGCAGATGTAAAATAATAGTTGTTCTACTCCGAGATCGATGGGCGAAGGTGGCAGAGGAGTTAAGTGGCCGCCGTGCAATCAGAAGGTCGCAGGTTCGCAACCCGCTCAGTCTGTCGCTGTCGTTGTGTCCTTCAGCAAGGACACTTAACCCGCCTTGCCTGCTGGTGGTGGTCGGAGGGACCGGTGGCGACAGTGTACGGCAGGCCCAACCTCTGTCAGTGCGCCCCAGGGCAGCTGTAGCTATGATGTAGCTCATCATCACCAGCGTGTGAATGTGTGGATGACTGATTGTGTTGTGAAGCACCTTGGGGAGGTTGTAGAACCCTAAGAAGGCACGATACAAATACAGGCCATTTTACTCACTGGGTCGACTCCCGCAGCCCAAAGGTTTCCCATCTGATGTTTCTCTGAGAAAAAAAACATGTAAATAACAGAAGTCCAGTTTTTTACCCAGATATGGTTTTATAAAAGTATCATTAATCACCCTCTATAGGACAACCAGTTTATCTTTGATCAAATCCAAACTTGAGTCTGTTTTTAATGAGATTATTTTTAATGTTTACAGGTGGAAATAGGGAGTTTTATTCCTGTAGTTTGGTTCCTCTGATCTCAGTGACTTTTCACACAGAGAAAACTACAAAACCATGTGAGAATGTTCAGTCAGCTGATTGGTCAGAGAGTCTGGGGGCGGGGCTAGCAGAAGTAAATCCAGGAAGGTTTTCATAGTGTTAAGCAATTTTGTCATAAATGAACAAATATTTCTAAAAAGTATAGATTGCCATTTACAAACATTTTAATGGTTGAATATGGAACTTAATAAAAAGCTATATTATAATTAAAAAATAATCTAATATTTAATTTTGATGACACTGGGTTTATGTTTACATCTACCAGCCAATAGAGGGCACCATTGTGGGTTGCCAAACACTCGGCACAGCAAGGCTGGTACTGTTGAAAATGGCGGACTCAGCAAGTCAAGCAGCCGCTTCTGAGCCCAGAAGATGTCGTTATCCTTCTCAGAAGAGGAGCGACCATAAAAAATCTAAAACCAGAGTGAGTTTAGGTGAAGCCTACATCAGATGGACCCAAATAAAAAAATTCACATATCGGCAGCGAAACAGGCATCCCGACAGCTGGAACTGAAGATATAACAGGTTTAGCTAGAGACACAGGTTTTCTAGAATTACCAGAGCCGACAGCATTATTCCATGTATACGTACTGTCTGTCCTGGCTTTAGGGACTTTTAGTCAAATCAAATTCAAACTTGATTTTAGCAGCACAGCTTTCATCATTAAACTTTATCTAAATGAAACAGGTTTACTTCTCCTTACCTTCAGGACCAGAGGGTTCCTCTGGCAGCTTCTGTACCAGATCACGTCTGTTCATGTTCATGAAAATGCTCCGGGTCACCTCCACAAGCCAATGACCAAATGTAGTAAACATCAGATCCAATAATGCCCTCCTGCTTCTCAAGTCTGATCCAAAGATTGAAAACTGTGGACGTTGCTCTGACAGAAACATTTGGAATTGTTCAAACTCATCTTCTGTCAAATCCTTCAGAGTTTCATAAACCAGCTCTCTCACAGCTTCTGCAGCTGCTACCTAAAAATAAAAGCAGGTCCAGATAGAAAACATGATCAACATCAGATTTAACATTAAATATTTAAAGTTGTTTACTGCAGATGATGCATCTTTATTAAAGGATCCATTTGGTTCACAGGATAATTATTATTATTATTATTATTATTATTATTATTATTATTAATAATAATAGTAATAAGAATTAATGACAATGATGTAATTTTATGAAGGAAAAACCAAATTTTAAGAATGTTAAGGATGCAAGGCGATTATTGGGACAGGGCCTGTATGTTTTGCTTTTTCTCTTCAACAAAAACTCTGCATCAGGTCATGAACAAGACAGAATCTGTCGGCTGCTATCTTCACTATAAAACAAATCACATCATTCTGCCTTTTTCTTGTTAGGAAAACACTGCTAAATAAAACCAGTAACTAACAGATTTGTCCTGTTCTTTGGTAATGTGTTTAATTATTTATGTCTTTAAGCTGAACTGTGGAAGGACTGATGTTACTCACACTCTGAACTGATGGAGGGTGTTGTTCCTCTGAGGAGAAAAGAAAAGTAAAACATGTCAGCAGCTGTTTTATCCATCCATCCATCCATCCATACCTTGGCTGTGTCTAGAATTTCTGTCCATAAAAGTTATGAACAGAATCGGTGACAAGGGGCAGCCTTGACGGAGTCCAACAGTGACCGGGCGGGAACGAGCCTGACTTACTGCTGGCAATACGGACTAAGCTCTGACAACGCTCATACAGGAACCTAACAGTCTGTATCAGAGGGCCTGGTATCCCATACTCCCTACACAGCAAATTCAGCATGCTCAAATTAACACCATCAGAGTTGATTTCAACACTTGTCTATATGGGTCCACACCAGTAAGAGTTAATTTAACTCTTTTTGGAGAGTTGGTATTTTAACTCTCATTTAGTGTCAAAAACCAACTCTTCTGGAGTTGACGGTTTAACACTAGTGTTAAGAGTTAATAGAATAAGTTATTATATTAACTCTTAACACTAGTGTTAAATTTTCAACTCCAGAAGAGTTGGAGTTTGGGCTAATATATTTGTACATTTGAGACAAGTTGGAGCCTCCCCAGTCATGAACCTCACAGCAGGTCATTGCCGCCAAGGTCCCCTCCTTTGGCCACCACCCATCACATTGCACAGGACCCCACTGGTCTCTCCCACGAGTGGTGAGCCCACGGCTGTTTTATTTCTACTAAACATTTTACTTAATGTCATACGTGAAACTGATTATATTTTAATTTGTGATCATAGGTTTTTACATTAAAGTTTCGTCTATTTTCATTGATCTTTCATATCTGCAGCATTCTCACAAGGTTCTGTCTCACCTGTAGCTCCTGAATCAGAAGCTGACAGTTTCTGCACCAGATCAGTTCTGTTCATCTTCATCAGAAGATTCCTGACCTCCTTCACACTCTCTCGGCTGTACGTCTCCACCATCAGCTCCACCACTTCCTGTAGGCTCGCCGTCTTCAGTTTCCTCACAGAGAGGAGCGGTAAACATTCATTTGCTTCGATCAACATCTTGAACTCATCAAAATCCTTCACACTAAACTCGTTCAGCGTTTCAACGAGCAGCTTTACAGTCGCCATCGTTTCCTCCTGGAAAGTTAAAACATGTTAAAAAAGCTTCTGTCAAGTACTAATTCCAACTTATTGGCTAAATATTAATATAAGCTACATAATATATATCCAGGGTTTCCGAGGTCTAAATGCTGCGCTAACCTGTGTAAAAGTGAAACTAGCTTCGGTTAGCTGATTTACCTAAAATGTTAAAAATGTCAACTTCACACAGTCACTCAAACACGGAGAAATAAACAGGAAGCGGTTCTTTTATTTACTTACGGCTCTCCTTATCTGGCCTCTGTGAGTTTATCACCAGGATCCAGAACAGCAGCGATATGACGCACACACACCCAAGACACACACACAGGGGCGGTCCTAGCCCGTTTGGCACACTCTTTTACCCATAGCTTTTACCCACCCTGCAGCATTTTGGACTAGCTGGAGACTTAACTACATTCTGTGGACCTCCTGATAGTCATGAATTGCAGTAATCCAATCTTGAGGCAGTAAATGCATGAACCAGTTTTTCAGCATCACTCTTCAATCAATCAATCAATCAACTTTTATTTATATAGCGCCTTCCACACCCGTTACAGGAGGCCAAGGCACTGAGAACAACATAAAATCATGATAAAAAGAAATATTAAAACATTGAACAATAAAAAATACATAAAAGCATAAAAACAGGCAGATATCAAGCGTTTTCTGGAAACGCTAGATGAAAAAAGTGGGTTTTCAGCCTACTCTTAAAAACCGGCAGAGATGTAGACAGCCTAATTGACGGTGGCAGTTGGTTCCAGAGTGACGGTGCTAAGGCTGAGAAAGCCCGGTCCCCACGAGTCCGACACCTCGTGCGAGGGACAACAAGCAGGCCCTGATCAGAAGAGCGCAGAGATCGTGATGGCACATGCTTTTTCAAGAGCGCCGCTAAATAAGGAGGGGCGCCTCCCTGAAAGAAATGAAAAACAAACACCAGAAGCTTAAAACGTGCCCGATAAAAGACTGGAAGCCAGTGTAGGGAGGCCAACACTGGACTGATGTGGTCCCGTTTCCTGGCGCCAGTCAGAAACCTGGCGGCGCTGTTCTGCACAAGCTGGAGGCGATGAGAAAGGATGCTTCTAATTAGCAATAATCCAAAGGTAGAAAAAGGAAATCCTACAAACCTGTTTAATGTGGGATTTGAATGCCATGTCCTGGTCAAAGATAACACTGAGGTTCTTTACTTTGTTCTCGGAGGCTAATTTAATGGCGTTCAGATCAGGTTTTATAATTTAGAAAATGCATTTGTCCTAATTATGTCTATTTTATATATTGTCATGGTGATTTTGTGTTTGTTTTATTTTTGCGAGCTGGTTAAATGCTGTTTTACTTCCAGCCGCTTCAAACCTGCACTCCTCCCTCTGCAGCAGCAGTGAAACAAACGCACCTGCTGCTCCCAAACTTGCAAATGAGGGATAGAGAACCGATCGGTGCCTATGATTTACAAAAGACGCACACACTGGTGTTATGTTGATACGAGTTCCTCCTCTAGATCTGTTTCGGCTTCACCCAGCCACCAGTTGAAACCACTCGCAAAAAATAACCCTTACCCTACCCATAACCACCCACACGCCAAAAATGTATGTTTTGCATAATCATAATGTATCAAATTACTCTGTAGCACAAATGTTATGTTTGTTTTATGGTTATTGTTAGGGTAAGGGTTAGGACACCCATTTTTTGTGAGTGGATGGTTTAGTCCTCTTTTCACCTCTGGCATTTTTGTCCAAAAGACTAAAACTAAGATGGCTGCAAAAAACAACACTGCCTTCCAGCAGTGATAGTTCAAAAAATGTCATACAGACCATAAAATGAGAAAGAAGTTTGTTTTATGAGCTTTCACAACTCATATTTAAAATTGGACCCAAAATAATAAAACAAAAAAACAATGACAGGAAAAAGGACAACAAAATCCAAACATTAAAACATGTTACTGACTTCAGTCAAATTAAGACAAAAACACATATTCAGACAGAAAAAGTATAAAATACAAAAATAAGGTTTGAAATTTAAACAGAACTTTTCTGTTTGATAACTTAAAATCATAAAGCACCAGAGGTGTAGAGGTATATTTAAATGAGTTTTATTTTCCTCTAAACCCTTTAAAAGAGGCTCAACAAATCCGGAGAATGTAAAGTTCCAACCATTGAATGTTTTTGGTGACTTTTAAAGGTGTGGTAAACTCATTTAATCAATACATTTGCAGTGATCTCTGGTAGGAATGAATGCTTTGCAACCTGTACTCGGGGCAAAAAAGCTCAGAATTGCTTGGATTCGAACGGACAAGTCTGTTGCAGCAGAGCGTGGCAGCAGACGGCAGGATTTGCAGTCTTATTTCCTGATATTTGGACATCTTGTTTCGGATGGGATAACAGCAACGAGACTCTACCACTGTCTTACAATGTTGATGTTTTATCTCCACAAATAACACAAACCTGGAGGAGTTTTACTGTGTGGTGGTGTTGCTAATGCTAACGGTTAGCTTCTACTAGTCTGGACATTCTCTGTTGTTTCCTGGACGCTAAACCAACAACAGCCTTCCCCGTCGTGAGTCAAGATTGGTGAGTCCATGAATGTTAGGTGACAGTGTGACGTAGTTCTGTGAGGATTTTCTAATCCTAGCGTTTCACCGTCTATTTTCTCTCAGGTGCTAATGCAGGAGCTAGGTGTAGGAGACTAACCCTAACCCTAGAAATAATCATTAAAAATGTTTTTTCAGAGTTCCACACCTTTAAAAGAAAACTGTCTTATTTTACTGTTGCTTTTGATCTGTTCTTTCTTACTTTTTCTTCTTAAATTAAAAAAACTAAGCTAATATTTCAGCAGCTGACAGATTCACAGTGAATTCCTACGACTTGCGGAAGCAGGAGACTGATGAAGGATTTTATCTGTGGGTTCTCACTATCATCAGGAATCTCACTATCATGCACACTCATCATTAACCCCCTCTGTTCCGAGTCACCCTGACTCGTGCTGCTGGCTGCCCAGATCTGGCCCAAGGGCCACCAGTTGATGATAAAGTTTAGTCATCAGATGCTCCTGATTCCACTTCAACATTTACTTCTTCCTGTTGAGATCTTCAATGAGAGATCTCTCATTTTTCTGAAGGGTTGAGTAGAAGATCTCTTTGCAGGATCTGCCAGCTCTCATTGGACCATCGTAGATCGCTCTTATCTTGTGCTGGGAGGTGGGTTTAGACCTTATCTCATCATAAATTTCTTGTGTCATCACTCCTTCCTTTAAAAGCTTGTCCAAGATTGGTCCAACGCTGCACACCCTCTGGATCAACTCGTCCCTGTGTTTGTCTACAAAATTTTCCTCTGAGGACAAAAGGAAAGAAATTTCTCTTCAGTAAAAGGATTTGAAGAAGTGAAGATGAGGCAGATAAACTACTTTCCTGTCCTCAATTAATGTGTTTTTTTACTTCCAAAAGTTGGGAAAAACAAATAAATTACACATGAAAACCTGCAGTTCAATCAGAAATATTCTCATGAGTTTTAGTAGCAGAACCTTGTATGATGGAGATGAAAACATCTCAGAGAAACTTCATACCTTCTGTCTCTATAAGTGCTGCTGCTGCAGAAGAACAACCAGCTGAAAATAAAAAAAAGTATAAAAATAACTAAAGATGACGTTAAATGTTGATGCAGACAAAGAAATGAGACAAAACAAAGGTGTAAGTCCTTAACTGTCACCATAATCTCTAAATATATTAGGAATTATGGTGTTTAGGTGTTTCAGGTATTTGCATACATTGGATGACTTGCAAGACTGAGCTATCAGACACTTTCCTGCACATTTGTTGGCGTGTCGGAGACATGACATCACTGCAATGTGATTGAACGGTTGCAAAACATTGGATGTGAAGTCAGCACAGAAATTACAGATTGTGCATCAACCTCATTGATGAAAACATTAGAAATAATCTGTTAATTCTTTTTCAGATTTCAGTCAAACAAATGACAGATCAGATTATAAAATAAACTCCAGAGATCCAATAAAGTCATTATTCCTCGTCTCTCCATCTGTGGTTCAGGAGCAGTCTGATCTGAATAAATATCATCTTTTATAAAAACATTTTTTAATAACTACAGTTTTAAATGAAGGTTCTCACCTTGAGCAGGACCAGATTTTGGGAAGTCGTCTAAAATAAAACAAAAATAAAAAATATTAAGATGACTGTTAAATGCTTGGTTTCCTTATTACCAAGAGTTGTTTTCTAAACAGTTATACTTGTATGAATAACGTAGTAATTTATTTAGTAGATTTTTTGTTCTAATGGACCATTTTCAACTGAGGATAAACTAAGTTCATCTTTCTTTAGAAACATTTTCAAATTTTAATGACAATTTCAAGAATTTTCTCATAAATAATAAGTGCGTTTCCTTTATTGAAACTTTGGGGTAAATTTACCGGAAGTGCCCAACGTCTGCTTGCCTCCACTTGACCAGGCCGGCCGAACGGCCATTTTCTGGGCTGTTTTCCGGAACCCTCTGACAGTGTTGGGGAGAATACTTTGTAAATGTATTTAGTTACAGAATACTGAATACCTGCTTTAAAATGTATTTTGTAACGTATTCCGTTACTTTGCCTAATCCTGGTACTGTATTCTAAATACTTGGAATACTTCCCCTTAAAAACAGCATTTAAGTCTATTAAATGTGTTGATAGCTACTCCTACAGGAAAACAGAGGGTATATGGGAAAAAATAAATTAAACAATTTAATTATTTTTGTTACTTTAATTATCAAAGTGTCAATAGATTATATTTCTTTTTCTGTAATAAAGTGAAAAAATGCTTGACCATAGCACAGCATTACTGTCTGTAATATTGGAACCAAAGCAGCCCCAGACGTCTTTTGCCAGTCCAATCACAGCGCTCTGTTTAGTGGGCAGGATGTTGCATCTTCTTTGACAGTGTATGACCATAGACATGAATACGTAGACGCCCCATTGAGCGCTGGAGAGCGTAACAGCGTTGCCGCCATATTGGATGGGTCTCCTCATCCTCCAAAGTTAATGCAGAGTGAGCAACTATGCACGTTTTTGTGCAGCCTACAGTTGCAACAACCAGCGTACTATTGAAAACAGATCACGTGGGATTACTATTGACTTTTCTAGCCTACCTGATGGGATTTTATATTTTAATTAAATGTATTTTGTTTAATTATGTTTATATTTTAATTATCATGCCATACCATGTGTCTGATTTTGTGAAAAAGTTTGATAAAATGTGTTTTTAGCTGGGTAAGCACCTTCCTCAGTAGAAATGAATGCACTGGGGGCGAATAGAGACCCAACTAAGATGGCAGCCGGCCACTACTGCAGCATTAGTCCACGAAGCGTATGTCTGTGTGTATGACACACTGCCCCGTGGGCCGTGACTGACATCTTTAGCCGTCCAATCACAGCGCCCTATTGGTTTGGTGGACCAATCACAGCACTCTGTTGGTGGGCGGGATATTACTGAATAAACATGACAGCGGCTCGTTTGAAACGGCTATGGCATCAACTTTGGATTATTTCTTGGACTTTTCTTTGAGTCAAGAGCAGATAGAGGTACCGTACTTAAGTTTATTTAAAAAAAGAATGTATTTGAATCTTCTTTGACGGAGTATGGCGGACTGCCTTGTTGACTGACATCAGTAGCGGTGAGTACGTCACGTTGTTTGTTATCCGATAGCATGCGGAGACCGTGGATCCCGCCCCACGACAGAGACGTCAATGAACCATGGCCAGACTATACATCATCATATATAAGATGGTTTGCCAAGCTAGGAAAACACAAAAGTATTCCAATGGTATTACGAAAGTAACTGTATTCTAAATACCATGTTTAAAAATAGTATTTGTAACGGAATACAGTTACTCATAATTAGTATTCTAAATACGTAACGGCGGTACATGTATTCCGTTACTCCCCAACACTGCATGTTTGTGAGAGAACATTTCTGGAAATAACTGGATTAATAGTTTTTGTTTTGTTTATTTTATAGAACCCGACCAGCAAAGAGGACAAAGTGAAGGAACTGAGTGTCGGACAGCTGGATGGACTAACTAAGAAAGTGAAGAAGCAGCATNGTAGGTACTTGGAACCATAGACATTGATAGACCCCTCGCGACCGCTATTGCCTATGGGCGCTGACGAGCGGTGGCGCCGCCATCTTGGATCGGTCGCGCCCCCCCTCCCTTTGCAGAGGCATTGAAGTGTCAGCATGTTAAATCAACCATAACTCCTTGAATACTGACCCGATTTTGATGCGGTTTTTTTCTCTGTAAACTTCACACATGTAGCTCTGATACAGGACACATGTTTGAGCATTTTTAATACATAATGGGTTTGCTGTGGGTACATATGGGATTCTTATCCACTGCCTAGTGACAAAACCTATAGAAAAAATGGATCAAACACATAAAAATCACAGTCAAACAATGAGAATCAAAATAATTCAAAAAGGACTATATATCAGGTGTGAGATCTATGGTAGATATTTAAAAAACCCATTTAATATATGAAAGAGAAGCAGAAAGTACTACTCAGCCATTAGTAAACAATATATACAATATAATTCTTATAATTTAAATAAATGAGTGTTTCATATACATATAGTACCAATATAACTCAAAGAGAGGGTGAGAGAGACAACAACTAAAACAAAGTCTGAATGACAAGAACTCGACAAACCATCTATCAGAACTGACTGCTTAGTGATATTCTGGTTCTGTTGTATATTTGTGTGTAGCTGAACCTATAATGCTCCACCTGTTAGAATAAAATTGTAAGGCTTGTTTTCAATACTCAGACATAAATTCTGATTACTTCACAGCCGAACAGCACACGGGGAGAAAGAGAGAGAAAAAAAGAACTAACTGTTTAATAAAGGAGTTAGTTTTATTTGTTTTGTCTTAATTTATCTCTTACTTATGTTGAGAATTTTTTAAAATAGTAATTGAAAGCTGTTATCTGGAGCTCCCCTTCTGCAGTTTAAGAGAGGTGAGTTTGACCACGTGGTGCTGCCTTCTCTTCAGAACCACAGACTTAACCAATGAGATAAAGTCTGACAGCCGTGGCATCCAGCATGACAGCTACACATCTGTGTTTAGTTTGGTTTTTCTGGCCCGGCCCAGCCTCATCATCCACCAATCACAGCCTCCTGTAAAGGAATAGAAACATATTTAATATATTTGCATCAGTAATTTCCAAAAGTTAAATTGGACAACATTAAGATTTGCTTTGTATTGTGTGTGGAGTGGGAGGGGCAAAAATAGAGTCTCTCTGAGGTACTTGTTTTTATATGCTGAAGTGAACAAATTTTAACTTTTAACCAGTAGCGTGTGGACATTTCCATATTGTGGGGACATTTGGCTGGGCATCACAATGACAAAATGCCCTAAAACGTGGTTTTAGAGGTATGGTGTGAATACGCTTTTGGTTTAAGTTAGGGTTAGTGTTATGATGTTTAAATACTCACATCATCAGGGTGAGGTTAGTCTCTGGGAGGTCACAGACAGGCTCTCTTTGGCTCTTCTGGATGTAGTTCTGCACTTTTCTGGTTAAAACAAACAAACATAATGTTTGACAATAATATACTGTTTATAGTACACACCTGTGGTTCTCAGTTTACATCAGGGGGCCTCTGGTGCTGTGAAAACTCTGGGGCACCTAGACATGATTCTTAGGACGTTTATTAAAATAAATTAATTTTTGACAAATAACATCAAGACAAGGTATGTGGGGATAAGTATTACACTCTGCCTTGTGATTGATAAAAGGATATGTACATTTATGAATGCTGATGGCCTTATGATACACTTACTGTTTGAAGGAGAACTAGGAAGCTGAAGATGAAACAAACTCCATCTGACACAGCCCAGTTCTAATCATAATAAATCAGCTGCAGGAAGCCTCACACTTCTTCCTCACATCTTTTGTGGGAAAACCTAGAAAACAAAAACATGCAATTTGCAGATTAGTGTCTACCAATATTGTACAAAGGAGGTCAATGCTATATTCTTAATTCCTCTTGTGTTATTCCTACTCTTCTGTTTACTTCTTTAAGTAAGATTTCTTCTTTAAGATTTGTTAGAACCTTTCTTTAACATAAAACTGCATTTCTATTGATAATGAACTAAAACTCCTCAAAGGGTAAAACCAGGAAAAGGTTCTGCACAGCAATCCTCTTTAGCATGTTAGCTAACTATTCTCCAGTCAGAGGGGAGGGTGTGAGACATGAGCTATCTGATACCAGGAAGATTTGTTTGATTTCTACAGCAGCATTCTTGTCAGCTGTAACCTAAGTCAGTGTTTTGGAATAAATGATTAATAGTCTCATTTAGCCTTCATTGTCAGGGGAGCACCAGCAGTAAACATGTAGCTAACGTTAGCTAACTAGGAGGTGTTGCTGGTGGACACAAATATAGTACAACAAAGTTATATTTACAAAATACAAACAACAAAAATGCTCGAACTTACTTGTGAAAGTTACCCCCCGAGCCATGGTCTCAATAGTCCACCGATTAGAGCAAGAATAAACTGCACAGAGCTCAGGCATCATGTTTACTGCTGCTGTTATGGTTCGTGTCTACCGGAAGCTCGACCGACCTAAGATGGCGGCCGCATTTCCTGCGCCCGAGCAGCCAATAGGGGGTCTATCAATTATTATGTCTATGCTTGGAACAGCCCGATAAAAGGCCCAGTGAAGACGCTGGGCGGGAACGCTGCCGATTGGTTGTAACTCAGTCGGAAATTATGTCAACTCAGGAGGAAATAGGAAATGCATATATGTGGCGGGAACCGTTATTTAGGAAAACACGAGTTGTTAGAGAGACGAGCGATGGAAGCCATCGCTGCATATAACAACATAGCAAACTTAAACGTGCCGACTATTTTTGCTTCCTCCATTGTGTCAATCTTTGTTTACTTATTTTCTTTTTTTGACGTTTCATCAAATCCCTTGCAGGGCCAAATATATATGGAGACAGGACAGCTTAAGAGGACTGGGCTTCGGTTCTCCCGGTCAATTTCAGTTCCAGGACTATTTTTTACATAAAGTACAGAACATTAGGTCGCAGACTTCTCCCTCTGGATTCTCACAGAGCTATCCAACTGTGCCTTTTATGGTTTTGACACGGTTTCATTTTCTGTTCTTGAAAAGGTAGTTCAGGGCATGAAGCCTTCAGGTTCCCCTGAAGACTCGGTGCCCCCTAAGTTTCTTGTTGAGGTGTTCCATGGAGTTGTCCCTTTATTCTTGAAATAATGAATTCCTGTTTATCTTCAGGTGTGGTTCCCTCAGCTTTTAAACATGTGGTTGTCCAGCTACTATTAAAGAAACCAGGCATAGACAGTACATTTTTGTCCAACTTTCGCCCAATTTAAAAACTGTCTTTTTTGTCCAAGGTACTGGAGAATATTGTCTATACCCAACTAATGCAGCAAATGAAGAAGACAATTTTGTTAGATCATTTTCAGTCTGGGTTCAGGCCGCTGCACAGTACAGGATCTGCACATATTCGTGTACTAAATGACATTCTATCAGCAACTGACTCAGGCTCCCATGTGCTCCTCCTACTACTTGATCTTTCTGCAGCATTCAACACCTTTGATCAAAGTATTTTAATCAATCGCCTTGACACCTAGATCGAGTTAAAAGGGAAGGCCTTTGATTATTCTCACTCATAACTAAATAACAGATTTTTCAGTGTTTGTATTGATAATTGCTCCTCCAAATTGGCTCCTCACCCCTAGGGGGATCCCCCAGGGTTTAGTTCTGGGACCCCCGCTTTTCCCAATCTACATGCATACTACCTTTTTGCTTCATTCTTAAAATATGCAGTACACTATTACATTTATGCAGACGACTATCAAATCTTTTTAAAACTTGTTTTCCTCCAATTTCATCTAAACGAGGACAAAACCAAAGCCATTCTCTTTACACCAAAATCCAAAGCTAACTCATACTTAGACCTGTCCTCACGCTAGTGGTGAGACAGTCCACTTCACTTCCACTTTTTAAGTCTCGTCTAAAGACACATTTCTTTAAGTTTTCGGAGGATGTTAGTTTACTACCTTAGGTATCTTAGTTCCAGCTTTTATTGATATCTGGGATGGATTTCTGGGTTGGAGTTTATTCCTTATACTTGTGGTTTTCTGATATCTGTTTGTAACCGGGAGGAGACCCAAAGGAAGACCCAGGACACGCTGGAGAGATTATGTCTCTCGGCTGGCCTGGGAACGCCTTGGGATTCCCCCGGAGGAGCTGGCCCAAGTGGCTGGGGAGAGAGAGGTCTGGGCTTCCCTCCTTAAGCTGCTGCCCCCGCGACCCGACTCCGGATAAGCAGGAGAAAATGGATGGATAGATGATATCTGTTTTTTATATTTTATCAATACTGTTCTATAAGTGTATCAATTGCCTTTTTCTTATGTTGTAGTTTTCTACATGTCTTGTATTTTATGTATTCATGTTTTATTTACATTGATTGCTTTGTTCAGCACTTATGTCAGCTGCCATGTTGTTTTATAAGTGCTTTATAAATAAACTTGACATAAACCAACTTCTAGATGCTTTAAATGGGAGGTGAACCAATGAACCTTTTGACAATCATAGTTATTTTTATATACAGTAGATAAAAAATTTTTAAATCACAGCCAACCTTTCCGAATTTCGCGGGACCAGACTTTCTCTGAAAAGTTCTGCAGGAGCTCAAGGCAGAAGTTTCTGTCTGGATTGTCGATGTACACTTCATAGAAGTTTGGGTCGTGGCTGTCGTCTCTCAGAGTTATTTCCTGTTTGAAAAATACAGTTAGGGAAATTTATATCACCCCCCCCCCCCCTTCTAAAAAGAAAAAAAAAACAGGAAGTAGCTACAGCGTCCGTTTAAAAGCTTGGATTTTCACACAATTAAAACACTTCTAACATTCATATATTTTACGTAGACAGGGACTGGATGGATGGATCTGAAATAATGTGATGTGTTTATATTAATTATTTGTTATTGATAGGCCTGGGACGATAACAAATTTTGCTGGACGATATATTGTCCAACAAATTATTGACGATAAACGATATTATTGTCGACATTATCGAGACCAAAATAACCACTTATGTAATGTTAATATATCATAATAATGCAAGTACATCCTTTAAAATGCAACAATTAAACCTTTATTTAACATTGGAATGTCCAGAACCAGAACTTCTAAATAAATAAACAAAAACAGTAAAAATAAAATAATAAAGGACTCTCACTCTGTAAGAAAATATTGCACCAAAAACAATAAAATAGACCCCGTCTCTCCAAAACAATAAATACAATGGCCTGAACCCTCCTGTCATCCAGCGTCTTTGGAGGCGAGAGACAAGGAAAACATACATGCAGGCACATGGCGATATATTGAGGCTGGAAAAATTATTGAGTTCATTTTCATCTATCGTACGATTAATTGACTTATTGATTATCGTCCCAGCCCTAGTTATTGATAATCTTATATTTCACTATGAAGGACTTTCTTTACTGACCACTTTAAGCCCTTTTTATAAGACACACCATGCCGGCAAATCAGCGCAATATTACCGCAACGTGTTTCTTATGAACGCGCCATGGCGGCATCACGTTGCAGGAATTTTGTGGCATTCGTGCCGCCAGGCTTGGTAGTAATATTGCGGTAATATTGCGGCTTCGCCGGTCTTACAAACGCACATTAAGCCTTGGCGCAAAAGAGGGAGGTGTCATGACCATGTGATGAATTAATGCTGCGCTCCGGCCGGGAACTTTATTAAAAATGAAAGTAAACACGCGCTTAAGTTTCACGTTTGTAAACAGAACCAGCTGAGATGATTAACTGGACCGATGCGGTGCTCCGGGAGCTTCTCTCCGTTAGATCTGCAGCTCAGATCATCTGACAGCTCACAGGGACTGTGGAGCACACACACCTGTAGCTGACTGGGGAAAAAAACTTAAGGAGCACGGCTTCGATCGCAATAAAAATCAAGTTATGTCCAAAATACACGGAAGTCCGCGACAGTGCAGAGACCGCCCTCATACCTCCTTTTTGCCGCCATCGCGTAATCTTTTATAAAACGGACATGATTGCGCAACATTACCACCACGGTCCGAGCTCTTATAAACGACCTAACGCTCCCTGATGCCGCATCGGCGTTGCGGCAAATTGGCAGCATTGTTTTATAAAAGAGGCTATAGTGAATTATAAGATATTACTATTGTTTCAATGTATTATGTGTGTGAGACGATGACGTTATGATGAGCTTTTAAAGGCATTTAAAAATCAAACCCCAACCTATAGTTACAATCAGGGTGGGACCAAACAGACATGCAACTGCCCATTAGCTTGGATTATTGTGACTAAAGGCCATTGAGTAAAAGTGTGTTTTCAAACGGCTCTTGAAGTTGCTGAGCGAGGGAGCCTGCTTCACAACTGCTGGCAGCTCATTCCAGAGCTTTGGCCCCAATATTGAGAAGGCACGACTCCCTCGTGATTTGAGTCTGTGCTTGGGTACCACCAACAGTCCCTGCTCCGCCGACCGAAGGGGCCGCAATGGAATGTACAGGTGAATTAGATCCGACATATCTAGGAGCCAGCCCGTTTAAGCACTTAAAGACAAACAATAGAACCTTAAAGGAGATTCGAAAAGAGACCGAAAGCCTGTGTAGGGATGCTAGTATTGGCGTGACGCCCACTTTGAAATACATCACTTGCAGGTAGAGTCCTTAATAAATTACTGACAGAACACTTAAAGGTTGAATATGGAACATTTGAATAAAAAGTTATATTTAGAAAAAATAATAATACATCCACGGGGCGTTTAGAAGTGTGCAGAATGAATGTACAGTTTTTCCTTTAAAAACTATATTTAAAAAAAATAACTAAAATTTTATTTTGATGGGAATGACACTGGGTTTATGTTTACATCTACCAGCCAATAGAGGGCACCGTTGCGCTAAAAAGTCCACTCGGCAAGTCGAGGCTGTGGAAAATGGCGGACTTGACAAGTCAAGCAGGTGATTCTGAGCCCAGAAGATGTTCCAACAGTAAATACTGTTGTAAAATAAACTTATTAGTAGAAATTAGTCCTTACCCTGTACGATTTGTCACTGGACATGGTGCTGGCTGGCCACTTCACGTGTCAGCAGGGAACCAGCATCCCGACAGCTGGAAAATTAGTTCTGTTGTTGCAATACCACCTCTGAACACTAGAGTTTGACAGAGTGTCCGTGTTCCATATTCAACCTTTAACTCATTTGCTGCCATTGACGACTATAGTCGTCTTTTCAAATCCAACCGCTCGCTGCCAATGACGACTATAGTCTAGACTATAGTGCCTTTTTTTACAGGGCGGGCATCGGAGCGAGCCCCCGCACCATGAGAACAAACATCACGTGTCTAAAGCGGATCTTCATCCATGTATGTCACACATCACGTGATCAGGAAGCGGAAAATCAATGGATTACGAGGTTGTTTTGGGCCACTGCTGTGAAAAAAACGATGCGTCGAACCGGAAATGCTTCTGCAGCAGCTTGGGCACCAGATTGTGAAAGAACGGATAAAGCTAGAAATACGGCGATTCTTCCTGATGTAAGAAGTGAGTCTACTCTTTCTTTTGGTAGTTTTGGCGTTAAGGGGCTATCTGATCAGAAAACGGCTGTTAGTGAATGAGTTAATATGATCAAAGTGTCTGTTTAAATGTCAATTATCTTTTTTAATCCAACCCATTTGTCCCATAGCGATCGTTACTGTAAGGTTTTCTGATCTTTTAAGCTTCTTCACACGCTGCAGCTGTACTTTCACTCAGAGGCTAAATGTACCTCGGGTTGGATTTTTGCTGTTTGTAAAGTAGCCATGAGGGAGAAACTCTGCATGTTCTTCAGGTGCTTGTCTGGACGTGGTTTTTTTATTTCTTCATATCCACTGGAGGACTCTTTCTCGTGGACTGACTGCAATAAAGAAAACATGATTTATTTTTTAACTTAAGGGACAAATGAAAATGAAAATTTCTTTTTAAAAGTTCCTAATATTCAAATATCTGACATTGAATCACCTGTTGAAGAGCCGGATCACATCGGATCAGATAGACACGCAGTTTGAGGAATGAAGTGTTTGGCTGATAGTAAATTAATGTTTTACATTCAATTCTTGGAAAAAGAAAGTTTTTAATTAATTTTACCACTGGCCCAATCACAGAGAACTCTGGTTCTGTTAACTTGATGTGCGTTGGTGTGACCTCAGACACCTTCTCCAAAACATCTTCATTGTCCTTTATGTGCAGGACGGCAAAATTATCCAAAAAGTTGGGAATGTCATCTGCAAAAAAAAAATACAAAGTCAATGAGAACCAAAGGAAAAGACGCATGAGATAAAGACAAAAACTCAAAATGAGTTTTGTTCTTGTGTGGTCCTACCGATGCAGACCCAGTGAGGTAGGTGGACTTCTGTTAACTTCCCGTTAATGATGGTGATGTCCATCAGAGTACCTGCATGGTTGTATCCCATGCTCTTAATCCTCTCCGTGTGTGCCTCCCAGGAATTTATTCGGTACGTAAAGTTCACCTTGTCCTTACAGACCCAACGCAGACCAGAGACGCAGCATTCAAAGTGTCCTGCTTCAGACTGGAGGCTGAAACAAGAAACTTTCAGAATGAAATATCTGAATCGTATATAATTCTTCCACTTGTTTTACAGTTGTGATATGTTTACACACCCTGGTGGATATATTTGGTCATTTCTAAAAGAATATGAATAAAATCACAAAAACGTTTTTCACTCATGGTTCGTGATGTTGTGAAGCCATTTATTGTTCCTCTTGCAGACAAAAATTCATTTTTGGGTTCTAGGCATTATTTAAAGTGCAGACCAGAGAAGTGGGCCAGTACGCAATGGTACACAGTACTGGCACTTCTAATTTTCACCTCTCAGTGTACCGGGACTTATTCTCTAGGGTACGGTGAGTTTTTCCAGTCATTTATTAGTCAAAATCTAAGACACTCATGAAAAAAATATCTTTCAGTTTTCAAGTAAACACCAGCCATCCACAGACCCCCCAGCACCTCCCCTCCCGATACACAGAACACGCGCTCCAAGACAGACTTCATTTTGATCAAAGGATGTGCATCATTGCCATGAGGCGCGCCACACATACAGCACTGCCAGCTCCCGTCAGCCCAGGCAAGAGGAGAAACAAAAAGAGACTAATTATCCGACACCATGCACGTTTCCACAATGACTGACAGCACGCAGCATCTGACCAACCAGTGGTCAAACGTGCAGACGGCCAGATGGATCGATGGAGGGGGAGAGATGGCATCCAAACAGAAATATAGATCAGGAGAAAGCACAAGAAAGAAAAGGTCAAAACAAGAGGAGGAGTGTGCTTCACTTGAAAGTGGGCATGTTGTTGGAAAATTTTTAAAAAACTGTGGGGCATAAACATCCCAGCTGCTGCTCATCATGAGACAGAAGAGAGGATTTTTCTGTCTGGATGTGGAGATGAAAATTTACAGCAGCTCTGACAATCATCTATTAAATGCATAAACCTTCACCTTTGTCTTATATTTTCTTAGGTTTATAACATTTAAATCCATGATATCATCATTATTATTATTATTATTAATATTATAGCTATTATTATTGGAAAGTATCTATACATACTGGCCTATATAAATATATATATGTAACTATATATATAAATATATATATGTAACTATATATAAATATATAACTATATATATATATATATATAAATATATATATATACACACAAAACACATACACACACACTCTCTCGCTGCCTGGCCGGAAAAAAAAGTTGACATCAAAAAAAAAGGTCACACACTCATTTCATCTGTTTAAAGTCCTTGATGATAGTTGATGATATTTTACCTGTAAGTTGAATTTTTGCTCTCACCACTGCTGCTCACCACAGGTTTAAGTTTAATCCAGCTGCTGGTCTCCTGAAAGAGTCCTGCTGGTTTCTGCTGCAGAAGATAATCCCAATGTTGTTGATTAATTAACAGATTAATTCAAACACAAAAAACAGATAAACAAAACTAATGACCCCACAATGTTTCCACACCCCCAGAATCCAAATCTCTGGAAGGTTCTTGTTAAAACAGAGTTTCAATCAAAACCAAAGAAACCAAACTCAGAGTTAAATCAGAATCTCACTGTGCAGAGTCGAGCAAAACAAGGAAAGCTGTATGTCGCTTTAGCTGGAATTTGTCTGAGTTTTAAATCTTAACAGATAACGGGAACAAGAAGCGTAACATGTCTTCATTTTTATTTAGTCTTAACTCACATAAACTGACAGACTGGTTTGAGACTGGTTCCAGACTCCTTCACAGTCTTTACCCAGAGACTTACCAAAGGAAACCCTGGAGAACACTCTGACACACTTTCTAAACTCCCTCATGGATGCTGATCACACTTGATCACCAGCAGCCAACGCCAGAGGTTTCTTAGCTGAAGATGAAAATCATTTTCAGCTGAATCAGAGCTGTTATAGAACTTACTTGCTTTAGCCGCATGGTCTGATGGTCTTCTCCACCTTTGTCCCCAGACCATTCCTCTGAGCAAAAACATTGATGTGAAAAATAATGACGCCCTTACACATTCAAGTAAAAGTTACAGAAAAATGTATTTAAGGAGAGTACAGAGACAGACTGAAGTTAATCTTCAGTTATGTTTCATATGATGACCTCACCTCCTAGTCCTGGGCCCATATCCATCGGATCAGGTCTGTTCATGTTCTCCAAAATCTTCCTGGTCACTTCCAGAGCTTTCCAGCCAAGTTCCTCCACCATCTCAGACGCCATTTTTTCTCTGCTGTGAGAGAAGATTGGGAGATCCCGAGAAACCTGAGCCAGCAGGAAACTCCTGAACTTCTCAAACTCCTCGATGCTCAGTTCTTTCAGGGTTTCCAGCAACTCCATTTTAATGTCGGCTATCAGCGCCACCTGCAGGTTTCAGGACAGTACAGCCTTACCTTTAACGCTGCAGTGTTTGTCAAGTTTTAATTGCCATAAAAATGATGTCTACAAAAATGATGTTTTATAAATAACACTAAATGACCTGGTGTCAACATGATTCATGTGGAGAGAAAATTTCACGAGTTTGAATAAAACATTTTTTGAATTTTTAATCAAAATCCAGACTGTGTGACATCATCAGACTCGAACTCACAAACATTTAAAGCTAGGGCTGCTCAATTATGGCAAAATGATAATCACAATTTTTTTGATTTAAACTGAGACCTTGATTATTTTACACGATCTTTACTTAGCACTGACAAATTCATTGAACATTAACAGTGGCTTTTAAACATTTTTGTTTTTAGAATTCCAGACATTTTCTTTCTAATTGAGACAAATTTCTCCTGTGGGAGTCAAAAAAAAGCAGTTCCGTAAAGCCTGATTAATACTGCTCCACGAGCGAGTTTGCGCTCACACACACACACACACACACACACACACACACACACACACACACACACACACACACACACACACACACACACGTATTGACGGAGACGTTGTCCTTTTATACTTGGTGTGTCGGTGTTGTGAAGCAGTTCTATGCCAGGACAGCAGAGGGCGTAGCGCTGTTCTGGGGTATCCTGCCATCAATGCAGTCATGTCTCTATTGCGTTTATATTGCATTTATGTATTTCAGAGACTTTTTACACGAACAAATTTGTCCTTCACCTCTTCATCCAGTCACCACCTCTAAACTCACCTTTCCTGTAATTTGACACGATAAAAAAAGGTTGCTGTGTATCATTGTACTCCTTCAGTCACGGGTGTATTAACGTTCATATTGTCACATTTTTTCCGCGATACATTTTCCAATCTGCACCGTGTCTGCCGCTAGATATGTTCGGCTCTCGTTTCATTTATTTTTTTGAAGGGGGATGGTGGTGCCACTGACGAAGGAAGGAAGTGGCATCCTGACCAATCACAGGCTTGTGTTCTCCATCGTGTTCAACGGATATTTAGAAAAGTGAGCTCTACTCTTCTCTTCTTACAGCTCTTTAGTTCCGAGCCAGAGTTTTTCCTTCCTTGGACTAGAAATATGCTCTCATTTGGGCAGAGCGCACCTCTCGAATCACTGCATTCTGCAACTGCCTAGCTCACTTCCAACTGGGAGTCAAACTGAGCCGTACAGCTGGTAGCTGTTTTGGCTTCTTGCAGTAGTACATCTCGGGTCTGCAATGCAGCATTTCCAGCGTTGGGTTCGCTCCCACATTCTGTCTCTCTCACGGCATCTCCACCGGAAATTGACTGTCAGCTCTTCTCCAGTGGAGAACCAGGATTGTTTCACTAGCGTTCTCCATCAGGGAGGGTGCAGAGTGGTAACCATGGACGCTTCCCTGAAGAGCTGGGGAGCTCTGTATTGGGCTATGGTGGCGGCGAGGGGGGGGGGGTATTCCCCTACCTAGTTGGCACTCCACATCAACTAATTGGAATTGTCAGCTGTGTTTTTGGTTCTGACACATTTCAGTAAATACCTGATGGGTCAACACATGCTAATGAGCATGGACCCAACAGTGGTGTCATACATAAACAGGCAGGGAGGAACATGCTCTCACCCTCTGCTGAATCTGACTCACGCATTGCTACAATGGTACAATCGGAACCCCCTGGCATGCTCCACTAGGGGTTTGTATGCTCATGAGGAGTGGTGTCTAGCCAGGACTGTGGTCCCTTCGCAGATCTCTATTGTGGACGTTCTAACATTTTCACAGGAGCTCCTTCTTCTCTTTAAAGGACTAATTGGTGGCCATCTCAGCTTACCATGAGACTTTTAATGGGGTTTCTCCTGGTGCTCACCATTTAGCTGTGCAGATTTTAAAAGGTGTTTGCAGGCTGAGATCTGTTACTAAACATTCTGTTCCTTCTTGGGACTTCGCATTGGTGCTGGAAGTCCTTTGTGGCCCTCTACTTGAGCTCATCAAGTCTGTTGACATGAAGTTTCTGTCTTATAAGACAGCCCTGCTCTTAGCTCTGGCATTGGCTAGGTGAGAGGGGGATCTTAAAACTTTCTCAGTTCACCCTTCCTACCTGCAATTTTCACCGGACGGGTCTAGGGTCACCCTGCGTCCGAATGCTGCATATCTGCCTAAGGTTATCCCGCTGGACCACAGTTCCATGAGCATAGAGTATCCTCCTTTCTTCTCTGAGGAGCAGAGGAGGTTGCATTGTCTGTGCCCGGTTCGTGCTCTTGAGGCCTATGTGAACAGCACTCAGATTTTCCAATTGTCACCAACTGTTTTTGTTTTTCACCAAACCTTCCAGGGGTAAAGCTTTGTTGAAACTGAGACTTTTCCATTGGATTGCGGAGGCCATTTCCCTGAGTTCCAGTGCTAATGACTTTCAGCTGCCCCAGGGGGTAAGAGCGCATTCTAATAGAGGTGTGGCGGC
The DNA here is from genome assembly GCA_006937985.1 of Aphyosemion australe. NCBI lineage: Eukaryota > Metazoa > Chordata > Actinopteri > Cyprinodontiformes > Nothobranchiidae > Aphyosemion > Aphyosemion australe. The sequence goes on along the minus strand of SSNS01000288.1, from coordinate 420,129 downwards.
TTCATGGGTGCTGTTTAAAGGTGTTTCATGAAAATTAAGTTCACTGTGCCTTGGTAGACAAATTGGAATAGTAGTTTCTTCTAATAGGCACGGAATCTTAGTAAGAGAAGTGACTGGCAGGTAAAGAGACTTTCACATCACTTCTCTTACTAATTTTCTGTGCCTACTAGAAGAAAATATTCCAATAAAGGAGTTTCAGTTGGTGATATTTTCTTGGCTGCTAGCTGGGCTTCCCCCGCAACATGTTTGTGTAGTTTTACTGTTTGGATGTTACAGCCCTTTTGGTGGCTCATTCGGTTCTTTCTGCTGGGTCCGAGTTGCCATCTAAGATTGTGTTCTCAGCCCAGGTTTGATAGCTGCTCATAGGGTGTTTTGATATGTCCCATAGTACCTTTACCGTACCGAGGGAATTGAATGAATGGGAACGTTAGGTTATAACCACTGTTTCAGAGGAACAAGATACAACAAAGGGCTGCTGCCTTTGCAGCCTAGCTTGGTGAAGAGCGGCTATTGAACTGGAGAACGACAGTGACGTTGGGTGTTTATCCTTTTATAGGGTACTCATTGAAGTAGTTTAAAATTTTAAATTTCAACCCAAGGGTGTTATTATGGTATATAACAAATGTTTTTTTCTGTTGTTACAATTTTCAAAAATATTTATTTTCATGGAGAAAATCAGAGAAAACGAAGTGCTCAAATATGGATAGGGTGACCAGATCCCAACTTGCCAAATGTGGGACAGAGACTACTCAATGTGGGACAACGTAAAATTCCAATTTAACAAGATAAAGTAAAAAAGTAAAAAAAACAAAACTTATTTTCTGCCTTTTAGCTCCAACATCACTGGTAAATACACATAGTTATTATAATTATTATCATCATATATTTCATGTACTATAGATTCTATTTGAATTCAACTTGAACAAGCAAAAGTTTTCAGACTATTTCACAGCTCCTCTCATCACCACAGCTTAACTCAGGCTCTTTGGACCTTCTAGTGGTTCTGATTAGCTTTAGCTAAAAGGATTTTAAACCCATCAACTCATTTTAATAATATAGAAAGGCCCACAGTAAAAAACAATATGCAGGTTTTAGCAGCTTTTCAGAGTTTTCATTGAATATTTTCCACAACAGAATGACAGTAAAAGTACCAGTAACAATTTTAGATCTATTTAAGTTTGTTTTTAATACATTTTCCAATAAAATCAACAAATATTCATACTTTTTTGCTATTTTTTCTTAATTAAGAAACAAAGTGGTGTTTTTTTTTTTTCAAAAAATGACAACACATCTTTTCTAGTAAATATTTAGGGGAGAGAGAAAAAACATCACTGACTTAAATCTGAAGAAATTCAGATCTAATCTAACAGGGTTCCCTAGAATGACTTTTTCCCTCAAATTTCTGAGAAAAATAATGAAGTCTTACATTTAATTCTCTCTTTAATGTGCTTTAAAAGAGTTTAGCTTGTATGTATTTGAAATAAAAACAACTCCAGCACCTTGTGTGTGTTAGAAACTCGTTTGGGACCTGTCTACTTACTGGGAAACCTGCTTCAGTTCAGACCAACATATTTTTGTGTGACTCTTGGATTCTCTGCTCTGTTTCATATCAGACTCCGCGCCGTGACACAAAAAAAGACTCTGAGAAACAACACAAAGACCCTGACAGAGTCTCAATGAACACTTTTAACCCACGAGTTTATTCTAACAGCATTTTCGCCACGGTGTTCATCTTTCCTCCGTTCTCGCTGACGCTTCTGTTTTGGTCAAAGACTGTATAGAGGGATTTGGTGGTTCGGGTGCGCGCGCAGCGCGCCCCAAGCGCTCCGGACCGGCGGTAAAGTCCCGCCTCCTGGTTCGACTGACAGCAACAGGCGGCTTTCTCCACAGCGTTTTTGCAAGATTGAAATTCGGAACGCGAGACTGTCAATGCGGGACATTGTCTCAATTTGCGGGACGTGTGAAAAATGATGAAAATGCGGGACTGTCCCGCACAAAGCGGGACATCTGGTCACCCTAAATATGGACGCTGGCCCTGTTCTGGTAACAGAAATCCCAAAATAAAAAACATGAACAAGTTAAAACAAACATTATTTTTTAATAATATAGATAATTAAAAGACACTTTAGAATAATCTAGCTAATTTTAGAACATTGTATCACTGTAGAATAATACTGAATATATCACAATTATTAAACAATACAGTAAACTTTTATAAAAACAGATTACTGTAGAATATTTTTGGAAGTTATAGAACATTAAATGCCATTTCTGATCGAATATAGATTATTAGAATATTTTAGAATATTATGTATTTGAGGATCTGCCTCAGTGTCATCTTCCTCCTCTTCATCATCATCACTGATGGTGAGACTCACTGGCACAATAACTGTCCCGCTCTGTTTTTTATAGAAATCTTAGTTTAAAACTGAAAAATATATTCAATATTATAATTATTATTATTACTGTAACCGTGATCATGAAGATTATGTCTAAAAAACAACAGATTTTACCTAAAAATATACATAATTTCTTTTACTTGTTCAGGGCGTATGATCAAATATGGCAGCTTTGATTTTCATGCTCTGATTTCACCAACTTCATTGAGTTTAACATTTACAACACATATATCCTTATTTAGCACCACTAGTCGACCTTGTGATGTGAGAGTTTCATTGTTAGTTTTAGAGATCCAGCCGTACACACGAGGAGACGAGCTCCAGGAAGGCAGTTTTCTGGTTTTTCAGAAACACCAATATTTGGTGCGTCGTAGCCCTGTGCTGATTGGTCGAACGGTGCCATGGTGCAAACTGTGACTAGCTTGATCTGTGATGATTGGTTGGGTGAAATCTCGTAAATCTAAGAGTCCATGAAAAAGCACACCAACATCATTTATGATGTGAGTGGAAGTGTCTAAATATAGACGCTGGCCCGTTACAGGTGGTAACAACCTGGCGTCACGCTCATTTGACTTTACAGGTGTGGTTAGATGGGTCTTCAGCCAGGCCACACGAGGGTGTGATGTCCCATAGCACCTTCGTTGAAACTCATTCCTCTCTTTCAGGACACAGTGGTTATATTCATAACCTAACGTTTTTATTGCAATGTTTTACTCAGTTCCATAGCTCCTAACATTTTATTGTGTTAAATTTTTCTTTTTTTTATTTCATAGCAAACTTAGTCAACCACATAGACACAAATCAGACAATGGTATCAGTTCCTAAAACAGCATTTGGAATCACTCACTTTCTGGATCAGAACGGAGCTCCGTTTTCCCGCTAAAAGATTATCTGAAGAGAAAAAAGATGCTCGGTAAAAGGTTAAGAACTTGTTTATCATTTGGTTCAATCTTTATTTTCTTACCTGTTGGCTGCAGATGGAGCTTAGGCCGACAACTCAACAGATCAGTTTGCATCTTCTCTAAAATCTTTTCAATCTTCCCAAGTTGTGTGCTGTAGGTCTGGGCTATTAGAAAGATGATGTCCTGCAGGTCTGACTTCATCTCCAGGAGCCTACATGAGAGGCTTAAATAAGGGCCGGGATCCTGAATGTAGCTGAGGATGTTTCTTAGGTGAACCTGATCTCCTCGTCTCAGCTGAGACAGTTTCTTGTTCAGCCGATTTATCACACGCGTCCCCTTATTTACCTGGTAATACAAATAAAATCTTTATAAATAAATGACGTGGTTCATCTGCTTTAAGGTCTTTTACTATCCACCAACACAAGATGGCCGCAGTAGCTGATGGACCTCAGCAAACACAAAAATGGCCACACCTCAGTTTTACATGTATTGAGCTAAAAATTTCATGTATTATTAGCAAAGGGTCGCCTCCACAACACAAACTCTGATGAAGACCCATTGGCTTGTTTATAGTGAAAGGTACTTACTGCAGGGATCCGTTCAGGCAAACATTCCACAGATATATCTGAAAGGAAGAAAACTTTCAGTTTTCCCGAAACTATTTTCTATTCAGCACTTTCAGACTCTAATACTCTGTCTAACAATCTCATGACCTACATACATTAAATAATGCTCAAAAGTTGCTCTAACTTTATTTTTGTTTTTTTCTGAATCCAACCAAAAGTATCAAACAAAAGACTAACATCAGAAATGTCTACCAGACCTTCAGAAGCAGTGCATTCCTCTGGCAGCTTCTCTGCCAGATCGGTTCTGTCCATGTCCATCAGAACCTCCCGGGTCACCTCCACACACTGATGACCACATGCAGTATACATCAGATCCACTAACTCCCTCCGGTCAGCAAACTCCATTCTGCTCCAGGGGATTTGTGGGAGCCTCTTGTGGAAAAGGGTCAGATGAACGAACCACTTGAGTTTTTCAAACTCGTACCCTTTCAGATCCAGCAGAGTCTTAAAAACCAGCTCCTTCACTGCTGCTACGTTTGCTGCCTGGAAAATAAAAAGCAGGTTTTAAAGGAACACTTGGAAGTTTTGGCTTGTTTTTAGCACCCCCTAGCGTTCATTAGTTAAACCGAAAGTAAAACTTATGTCCTCGCTGTGTGTTCGTCTTTTTAACACCTTAATCTAACTGCTGAAATGTCTCCTCAGCCTTCATTAGTGTCTACAGGAGCGGTTCATCACTAAATCAAACATATCAGCTGTGTTCATGATCTAAAACATGCAGGAAACATGCTGGAAGCAGACTGCAGCACCAGGCATGTCAGCTCCACTTTACTAAGTCCAGCAGGGAGCGGCCCGACACTCTGAAGTTGCATATAAAGAAACCTTTAATTTCACACTTTATCACATTAAAACACACTAGCGGTCCTGCTGTTGTAGTTTTTCTAAAGACATCGTGGTGTTTTCCAGTAGTAGACTGGTGTTTATACTGGTTTAAGTCTTATTTGTCTAATTAAATAGATTCCAGTTTGTTCTTCCTCTTACACCAGAGTTAGTCATGGAGTTCCTCAGGAATCACTACTTGGTCCAAAACTATTTATTTTGCTTTTTCTTTAGGAAGATATTTGAAACTAGCAGCAACTCAGTGACTGAGTTCTGTTTGTTTGGTATTTAATGGCCTGAGTTCTCTGAGAAAACTTTCATCTGAACTAAAGTTTGTGTCTGACTGAAGAGACTTCACTCACTCTGTGAATCAGTGCAGACAGATGTTCATCCAGACGTTTCTCTGAGGGGAAAACAAACAGCAAAACATATAACATTTTACACAAAAATGGAAATAAAGGGATAAAATAAAAAGATTAGGCATTAAACCTCCTTAACTGTGACACACATTACATCCTTTAACATTATTTTATCACTCATCGGTTCTTTTAAATTCACGATTTGTCAGAATGAATCACGTTTGATGTGTTTTTATTTCCCTACTCTTGTGTTTGGAGCTGCCGTCGGACAGCCTGTCCACCAGATCCGTCCTCCTCATGATGGCTAAAAGCTTCTCGGTCACCTCCACAGAATCTTCCCAGAAGTTCTGCACCACTGAGAACACCATGCTCCTCAGGTCCACTTTCTCCAGCAGAACGGGGTTCAAGAACAACTGGGGACTCCAGAATTTCATAAAACCTTTCAGCTCGTCGTCATTCAGGTCAGCCAGGGTCTCCAGCAGCAGCTCTATAACAGACTGCATCTTTTCCACCTGTTTGAATATAGGAAGAGTTCAGACAGGTGATGCTTCAACATTAAAGGTCACTTCTCAATAAGATTAATAATCTAATATTCTGTTCACAAAGATATAAAAACAATTCAGCAATCATCTTAACACCCAACATTAGAGCTACTGGACAAGGGGCTGACTGGTGACTGCCAACCAAAGTTGCTGGTTCAATCCCAGCTTCCTCATCCACCCCCCGATCTGACATCACTGATGACTAGTAACTACTTACTCTCTGGGTTAATGGAGACAGTTGTCCACCTAAGAAGAAAAGAAAAATATCAAAAATAGTTTTATTAAAACAGAAGATTTGAGCTCAGAGTGAAACCTGAAGCTTCTTAATGATTTCTGAACAACTTCCATCACTTCCTGGAAGGTTTGATATGATGCAAATTGATGTGCAAATGTTGTGCAGATGTGTACGCGTTCTCCCTCACTCTCTGTCTCTCTCTCTCTCAGCACTCCAACAAGCACACCCCTGAGACGATGAGCCCTTTAACTTCCTCACCACAAAAAAAGCTATGAAAACATCCCACTTTTGCATTTTTTGATTTGGGGCTTCAAAGAGGTGTAGGAACTTTAGATATGCTCTACCACATGGTTGACCAGGTAAAGGGTTACTGCAAATCTCCAACAATATCAGAATGTCCTTTTCTGCCATTTCAAATATCAAGCAGATTAGTGTTCACAGATAACTAAACCTTTAATAATAATTTTATTATATGTATTGTACCCCAAGTCTGTTTCATAAATATTTTTCACAATAACATAAACAACAAAAACACTACATCAACATGTTCTAAGTCAATCAAGACCATCTAACACAACTCCAGAATGAAGATCAGTTATCATTGTGTGTGTGTGTGTGTGTG